>CM070028.1:33191210-33435219 GCA_036247105.1 Cirrhinus mrigala
CATGCTTGGTTGCATATTGGAGGGGGACATCTTTTTTTACCTGGGTTCTCCACGGCCAGTCTGAATTTCCATAGTCGTACGTTAATTCTTGACCAGGAGAAATGTCAGAAATTGCAAAAAGGCATAAGTGTGGGCGGTTATTGACTGTAATAACTTTAAATTTGCAGTTAGGTTTTTTGTGATCATCGTTCAGTATTCTGCCCAGGCTGCCGTCCTCTTCAGATGCATCCATGCTGCAATAAAGTGTGTATTTTTATATAAATCAAAGAAATAACATGACCAACGGCACATATGAAGATGAATGTCATCCTCTGGACAAAAAACCTAAATAAATTTAGCCTAAATTTCTTTATCTATATTGGAGGATTATGTTATTACTCCACTAACATATCAAAAATGCATTATCAATGTCTTACAGTCATTGATAAAGAATACTTACCACCACATTTGTCCTCTCCATTGGAAATTGAAAAGAAATACTTTGGAGGATTCCTCATACTGCTTTTCTATTTCCTCCCCCTGTTCCCGTGTAAGGAGTTTGCCACGATACTCCAGCACGAAATCCCCTTTTCGAATTAACTGTTTTGTAAATACTCCTCGTCCTAATGGATAAAAGATCAGATTAATAACCCTGTTTGCACCAAGAGTGATAACTATAAAAGTAACTATAAAGATATTGGTATCCACACCAGTGAACAATATTGTCTGTTTTTTCTAAGCGCACCCTCGTCTGCTTTAAATTCGAGCTCATTATAGCTGGACTGATTCTGATTGGGTGTCAGTGTTTGTATCATTCATCAGCTGGAAAAAAAAAATTGTTCTGAAAGTGATTCTAACGATATCGTTTCTCTGTGCCATTATCGTTATAGCTGTGGTGTGGACTCTGTTATTCTTTAATACTGAGAACGATTTTTAGAAGTCCTTATTCTTATCTTTATAGTTATCATTCTTCGTGTGAATGGGCCTTAAGAGCCACCTCATTGTCTTTTTTTGTCTGTATTTTAACATTCACACTTTTAATGTTTTACAACATTCATCACTGTGTACAAATATTTTTGTTACTCTATGTGGTTATTTAAATGTCTGAAACAAACATTATTTCGTTAGCATAGAACAGTAGTGATTTATGGCAAGTATTTTCCAAGTCTATCTATGGCTGAGTGCCAGTAAAAAGGTAGGAAAGCAGATTTGAATAGTAGTTAATAATGTCAAGTACATAACTTTGAAATCACATTAGTGTGATTGTATGGTCCAGGGACCAGCCTAGAGTGATGATGACAAGTGTAACTAAATGTGCACATAATTCTGAGACATTACAAAACGGTAAAACACACTCAGTCCAGTGTATGGAGTACCGTACCTTTGAACTTGTTAATAAAACGCTGCTCAAGATACGGTTTATCGGCTAGTGATACAATGTGGCTCTCTGCGTCATGTACAGGGTTAAGCCTGCGTCGCCTTGAGATGATTTCCATTTCCTCTACCTGCAGAAATAGGATATAGTTCTTTAAAAACACAGTATGGTTTGCAGAACATTTGCAAATACAAAAATCTGTAATATGCTGCACCATATATACAGGTATACACAGAATTGCTTCATTCCAGTGTGTATATCTGTATGTGACCCTGAACCACAAAAACAGTCATAAGTAGCACGGCTATATTTGTAGTAATAGCCAACAATAAATTGTATAAGTCTAAATTATAGATTTTTCTTTTATGGCAAAAATTATTAGGATATTAAGATCAGATCATGTTCAATGAAGATAGTTTGTATATATTTTATTATTATTATTATTATTATTATTTAGCTTTTCAGATCTCAATTTTAAAAAAAAATTACCCTTATGACTGGTTTTGTGGTCCAGGGTCACATATATGGTGCAGCACATTAATTTAAGGTATTCATTTCAATTCATTTCATGATAGTTTACATAGCTAACTTTGCATTAAGTCTGTACTTCTAATTATATTTTTCATTAAAAAGTAAGCTAAATATATGCTTTTAGTCCTTTTTTGTGTTATTCTGCTATTTAGATTATTTAATTATATTATATTAGTATGCTAAATTAGACAGTCTTAACTGCACTGCAACAGTCAATGCAATATTAATAATGAATTATTAATTCTAAATTACAAATGTATATTCTTAAAACAGGCTGAGTTGACCTCAGTTACAGTTAATTGAAATTAAATAAAGAAGTAAAAATCAAGTAAAAAAAAAAAACACAATTTAAAAGCTTACAGTATTAACTACATATTACCCATCCTAAAGTACAGGCTAAGAAAAAGAGTATATATTCCCCAAAGCTCAGGGAAAAGTTGCATTATCACCATAAAACTCCGCTGCAGTTTAATTTAATTTAAAGATGACAAATTAAATATATTATTAGATTTAAGTAATTTCTGTCAGATAAATGCTCATTTTGCGCATTTTAATTCATATGAATCGCGCACATGGCCAGTGTTGCATCAAGCTAATAGCATATTAGCTTTTCATACCCATTAACATTTCAATCATATGTACGCCTTATTCTCTTTACGGTCATCGTTTTCTTTACCAATAAAGCCATTTCAGGGAACAACGTGATTAATCATCTCAATCACAACGCAAATTTAAGGCATTTGGATGCTTAATAAAGAATCTATTTCCTCATTGATGTCACAGTTCTTTCAAAACTTCCAAAATACTTTTAATTATTTAGACGCAGCCTATCTTCAGCTTCATAAATCGCATATGGATTATGACGGCATGAATATATATTTTAACGACTACCACCAGAAAACAATGCTAAGAAAAATAAACCATTCAGACAATACCATTTTTATGAATGAATATAAATCTTAATACTTTATTTACTTACCTAATTTGTCACTGCTGCTGCCGCATCAATCGACGACGTCCATAGGTAGATTGCGCGCTCCCGGAGAGACTCCGCCTCCGGTACGCGGGAGCATGATTAACCAATCAAAATGCAGCCCGCGTTTTCCGAACGGTCACCGCCCATTTAGGTCGTAATGTGTATAAATGAGCAGTTACAAATCCTGCCATTAGGAGGCATGATGGCATACACTCAAAAACACCAGAAAACTGGTTTACCCGTTTAAAAGGACATTCCAAAAAAAAGCAGGAGATTGTTCCTGAGGCTCAAACATATGCATTTACATTGTTTGAATTATAAGGACATGTCCTTGGTCCTCATAATCCCAAATGTCCTTATAATGCTGGTATGTAAACTGGTGGAATGTCCTTGTAATCCACCAAAACCAACACACACACACACACATAGGGAAATATGAGACTGTAACAGAGAAATGTGAGAATATGTGAAACAAAATCAATGAATCAAATAAAAGGGAGACATTGGATCCAAAATGCAAAAGTCACTCACCACGTCTCTCTCTTGAACACACACACACACACACACACACACACACACATACACACATGTTGGGTTTACATGTTTTATGGGGACATTCCATAGGCGTAATGGTTTTTATACTGTACAAACCGTATTTTCTATCGCCCTACACCTACCCTACACCTAAACCTAGCCCTCACAGGAGACTGTGCACACTTTTACCTTCTCAAAAAAACTCATTCTGCATGATTTATAAGCCTGTTTCCTCATGGGGACCTCACAAATGTCCCCACAAGGTCAAAATTTACTGGTATTACTATCCTTGTGGGGACATTTGGTCCCCATAACGTGATGAATACCAGGTGCACACATACACACACACACACACATGTTGGGTTTACATGCACACGCACACACACACACACACACACACACACAGGGAAATATGAGAATATGTGAAATAAAATCAATGAATCTAACAAAGGGGAGACATTGGGTCCAAAATGCAAAAGTCACACACTATGCCTCTCTCTTGAACAAACACAGACACACACATCAAAGGATATAATTCTTCCCTAGTAACCTCCAGGCCTATTGCAGCACCTGTTTATGAACTGTTTATGAACTGTTTTGAATAAGAGTTACTGTTCATTGAATATGTAAAAAAATATGCACATAATATGTAAATAGGGTTAGGATGATATTTAAAATACTTTTTTTATTTCTCTAGTTTCCATTTACTGTTTGAAAATTATACTTTTGCTGTTATTTTGTTGCCAGAGCTGTTGCTGTTCATAATTGCTGTGCTAAATAAGAGTTATTGTTCATTGAATTTTACAAAAAATAATTTTAATGAAATGTTCAAAATAAAAAAAATTGTTATGACTGAAAGAATTGCATTTTTATTAAGTTAGAATTAAAACAATGGGTAACAAAATGCTTTCCATTGGTTCTCTTTCTAATGCAATGTTCAGGTTTGACTGTATTATAAAGTAAAACTGGCACTTCAAATTACCAGTTAAACCAATCAAACAAACAAAAAACTTGGCAAATAATAAAAAAAATAGTCTTTGATAATCTCATATGATATATTAAAATCCACAACCTGAAAAGTCAAAGGCAAATATGTGCAAAAACAACTAGAATTCACAAGCCCTTCTACAGAGAGCAGTACAGTCATCTAGTGGTTAAAATGTGGTATTGCTTGATAATTATGCTCACTACACCACCAGATGGCACCAATCTGACTTCAAAAAATTGTTTTCTGTAGGCCAGGTCTCTACTTTAAACTGAAATGCAGCATTAATTAAAAAATAATAAAAATTATATATATATAAAAATTTTCTATTATATTCAATGGCAAAAAATAGATCATAATTATTGCATATATATTTATTATTATTATAAAATTCTCTCAAAACACCACAAAAAAAAAGAAAAAATATTATTGAGCAAAAATACATTTGATTGATTTTACTGAAAAAAAAAAAAAAATGATTTCAGGGGTCCGGTCACTTTTGACCGTGAAGGTCTCGAGTGTGACTGGACGGCGAAGAACCCCAGAGGGTTAATTGTCAGGAAATAATTCGTCTTTAAAAGTTTTGGTTCAATATACTTACCTGTTGATCAGAAATGGCTTTAAACCTATACACTTTTTTATGTTTGTTTGTTTGTTTGTTTTATTACTGATTTTTGCAACACAACATTATATCGCTTTGATAAGAAAATCTGATTTTGCTGAATAATTTTGACATTCTTCTTTGGTAATTGATCAAGCAGTCTTGTTGGAACATTGTATCTCCAAAGAACCCTAACATGTCATTTAAGTAAATAGTAATTGCTGAGTTTGTTAAGTTTTAGAGGAGGTGTACTCACTTATGCTGAGCACTGTAAGTTGTTGTGAATATCAGCCTAAATATGCAAATGGCCACAGATGATCATGTGACTGATACAACAGTTTTAGAAATACATTTTTTGTTTTGTTGTATGAAATATTAAGCTTCTTGGTCAATCAAATTAGTCAACCAGAACTAACTGTTGGATGTGTCAAATTTATTATATTTTACTAACCACAAGCAGAACTAACCAACTGTAAAGCTTCATATTCTAGTGTCACATATATATATAATCTCTATCTGTGGATTTTATTTATTTATTTATTTTTTTATTTTATTATTTTTGTAGAGTCTCCATCTGTTATTGATTCTAGTGAGGCTGAAATTAAGAGTTTGTCAGTGAAAACGGGAAATCCTGTCACTCTTGAGACTTTTTCTGGTCTATTTGGAAATCATCTGAAATTGTGGGGGTTTGGAGATAAAGGAATTCTCATAGCTAAATGTGATACAGAGGCAAAAATTACCTCATTTTATAATGATGCTGTTGATGGAAAATTCAGAGACAGACTGCACCTGCATGATACTGGAGAACTGACCATCAGAAACACCAGAACCACAGACTCTGGACTTTATAAACTGAAAATAATCAGCATCAATGGACATACCTCATACAAGAAATTCAGTGTTACTGTCAGTGGTGAGTAACTCAAGAACAGTGTTGAGGGTAACGCATTACAAGTAACACAAGTTATGCAATCAGATTATCTGATTTCAATTAAAGGGATAGTTCACTCAAAAAAAAATAAAAGGAAATTTCAGTCATTAGTTATCCACCCTCATATCATTCCCAACCCGTAAGACCTTCATTCATCTTCAGAACACAAATTAAGATATTTTTGATGAAATCAAACAGCAAGGGTCCTTCCATGTCCAAGGTCCAGAAATGTACCAAGAACATCACCAGAATAGTCCATGCGACATCAGTGGTTCAACCGTAACTTTATGAAACTACGAGAATATTTTTTTGTGCGCAAAAATAAATAAATAAATAAATACAACTTTACTAAACAATTCTTCTCTTCTGCGTCACCCTAGTACCATATTGGAGAGTGTCAGATGCATGCGCATGCTCTTCTCTGAATGTAAACAACTCCCAGTATGGTACTCTCCAATATGGCACTACAGGGTAATGCAGAGAAGAAGAATTGCTGAGTCCTTATTTATTTATTTATGTATTTAGTAGACATAAAGTATTCTTGTAGCTTCATAAAATTAAGGTTGAACCACTAATGTCACATTAACTATTTTGTTGATGTTCTTGATAACTTGGAAGTACCCTTGCTGTCTATGGAGTGTCAGAAAGCTCTCTGATTTCAACAAAAATATCTTAATTTCTGTTCCATAGATGAACGAAGGTCTTACGGGTTTGGAATGGCACGAAAGTGAGTAATAATGAATAATGACAGAATTTTAATTTGTGCGTGAAATATCTATTTAAATGATTTTGTAATGGTATTGTGCTTATAGTCCTCTGTGTCTAAATGAATAATGTTTGTTATACTGTAGATCAGACACGTTCACTCACATTAATGACAGTCTCTCCTTGTCCTCATAGAACAAACAAAAATGGTTAAAAAACTCCCTCAAAATTCAGGCCTGTCTTTTGGTGCTGCCATAGGGATAATTGTTGCTGTTCTGCTGGTGATTATAGCTGCTGCTGTGATTTCTGATCACTGCATAGCTGACCAAGATAGGCAAATGCGTAAGTAGTACAGCTAATACAGAGAAAAAGATAAGCTTTATTGTGCTACAGTGTAATATCAGTTTTATCTCTTGAACTTCAGGTAGTTTCGGTCCCAAGACAGTGTCAGTGATGGAGGGACAACATGTTACTCTAGTCACAAATGCTGTTATAGAAGACGGTGAGCAGGTACAGTGGAGCTTTGAGGGTAAAACGATCACAACTGGAATGAACGGAGATATTAATAAGACCTCATATGGTGATGATGAGACATTCAGAGACAGACTGGAGCTGCACCATCAAACTGCAGATCTCTTAATCAAAAACACCAAACCCAGTGACGCTGGAGTTTATCAACTACAGATCACCAGCAGCAGCGGAAAAGCTATATGTCGGAAATATAGTGTTGTTATCAGTGGTGAGTAAATGTCCTTCTTTAAATATAAGTGCATACACTGAAACGATCTTGTCTTTCTGTGATTGTCTCTGTATTTTCTTGGTGAATCTACAGGAAACAGTGAAAGAATCATCAACTGTAATGATGTAGTGCTGAGTGAAGTTCGATAAGACACGCCCCCCGGTGTCAATCACTGTTATCATCAACATTTCAGCTCACCAAAAATGAAAGTCCTTTCATAATTTCAGAAACATCGTTGACCATCCAGTGCCATATTCATTGTTAGTTAACATAGTGTGTGATACTGTTATTGTTTCTATGCAGAGTTATCGTCCCTATATCCTTTTCCTACTGAATATATAATTTCACCAGTCGCTGTGAAAGATTTGGAAAGCTTAAAGTTGTCTTGTTCACATTTTATATAATTTACTTTATTAAGTTATTATATTACAACTTCAGTTTGAATGATGTATAAGCTTGATTATCACAGTTGTGCTCCCTGAAAACATTTCTGCCATTTTGAATGCAGCCATGGCTTGTGCAGAAAGTTTAGTTTTATTATTTACAAGCAAAAATCTTCGCTTTATCTTCTTCAGATAAATTTTTCACATAAGAATATTTCTAAAACACAACATATATGTTAATGGTTTTCACATTTATTAAAATGTTATATGTACTGTACATATATGCAACATATCTGCAGTAATTCATTTACATAATTAAAAAAAATAATAAAACACATATATATTACCCTTTATTTGTACAATTTAATTTCTAAAACCAAATGTATTTTTTACAGGCAATATAACAAACAAGTAAGTAAGTAAGTAAGTAAATAAATAAATAAATATCATTTTTATACCAGTGTATGGCCATATATCTGACTTTCTTATAAGATTACATGTCATTGTAAGTGGTTTTATGTTGTGTTTATAGAAGTTGTGTAAAGAATTATGGAATATCTTAATAATCTTTGTTAAAGAAACCAAATATATGCTTCTTGTTTGCAAAAGGTAAACAAATACGCTTAATGTTTATTACCACAGGTTAAGTCAGAAGAAACAGGAAAAAACAAACAAACAAACAAAAAACACAAAAACAAATAACCAAACATAATATGAATTGTTTTATGGCAATGCATTTTCCCTTGTTGTGGGATCAAAATATCATCAGCAGCAGCATCACCTGCATAACATGCTTCTTTGTCGTCAGGAAGCTGGAAATTTTTGCTCACTGAAATATTATGAAGAATTGCAGTAACCTCCAGTAACAGAGCAGCCTCTGAAGTGGCTTAGATTCAGACCACCACTGAACACCACAAGACTATAGAAAAGCAAACGTTTGGGGTCAAAAAGGTATATAAATTGTCAATTTGTATAGAAAAGCAAACGTTTGGGGTTAAAAGGTATATAAATTGTCAAATTTCGAAAATGACTGATCGTTTTGCTAGATAAGACCCTTATTCATCAGCTGGGATCGTTTAGAGCTTGTGAAGCTGCATTTAAACTGCATTTTGTAAGTTCAAACTTCGGGGCACCATTTAAGTCCACTATATGGAGAAAAATTCTGGAATGTTTTCCTTAAGAAACATAATTTCTTATCGACTGAATAAAGAAAGACATGAATGACTTGGATGACAAGGGGGTGAGTAAATTATCTGTAATTTTTGTTCTGGAAGTGTACTTCTCCTTTAACGCGTGACTCCTTCAAAATAAAGGTTAAAAAAAACTACACTACACTTACTACACTTTACCAGATCACTTAATTTACATACTTTCCATGTTAATTTGAAGCGTCCAATTCGCAGTAACATTAACCAAAATCTCAAACCCGCTGCTGTACACTGTATGCTAAACTAATGATGCCCCTTATCCAGTGAGCAGTACTTGAGTTCAGGTGTCTCTTAAAACAAACGACGCCGCTGGAGCCCCGCCTAGTGGCTGTGAGTAGTAATATATCTAGAAATACATTTTTACACATTAGAGATAGTAGGTGCACTAGTATGCGGTTCAGAATTCTGCATAAGAGTTTTCCTTATTCCTATCAGTTAGATCTGTTATTGCCTTTAAATAAATTAAACCGCTTTGGACATGCAGGAGAATGTGAACTCCTTTACAAACAGTTTGTCCACCCATCAGATCAAACCACATTGCTGTAGATGTAAATAAATGACACCAGGTTTCACTTCTACTTAAACTGCTAGTGTATTACATGAATTTAGTCAATCACAGATACAAATTTGTTTAATGAAATTACGAGAGTGGACAGTAGAGCAGTATCAGGAAAACTGAATCTTTAATAAAAGTCACCAAAAAATGCATGCTTAATTGCCTTTGTGTGTCATTTCAAGGGTGCAACAGAAACAAGAGCTCATGAGACCACACAGTATACCATGTTTACAGCCATGTGTTTAATTTAATCATGCTCTGTGTAGATACAATCAATAAATGAAACATAATTTGTTAAAAATACAGCTGGGCAAGTACAAGAAATTAGTATTAAAGCATTTTTTATTATTTTGGGGATTTTACCAGTAACCTTCAGCAAACATTTCTTGAAGTAAACCTTCTGCTCAGTTCATGTTGTTGGTCTGATTTTTCTCCATCGGTCTGATATTTGGTCTCTTCCGTCCTGTTCAGCTGACTTCTTGTAGATCTGGTGTCATAAACCAGCACAGCAACAGCAGCCACGCCCACGACAGCAGAGGCGACCAGTCGGACCACAGCTTCAGTAAAACCACAACAGTGAATGCAGTCTGGGAAGAAAATGAAAAACAAACACCACGTCAAAATATTGCATTTAGCTGTCTTTCAGACAGACTCATAGGTGCCAGTTTTGTGGGTTATTATTAGGAGCTCAAGCATCCATTAAACAGGTAAAGCATTAGTGAGATTTGCTTTGTGTTTTCATGCACATTTTCCTTGTGTGGCACCATAACTTGCTTGGCTTCACTTCTCTGTTTCTCATCAGTTCTCTGTTCCTGTAAATTTCAAAAGGAATATGCAAAAAGCAAATGGTCCCCACCCTCATGTCTTAAATAAAGCGCTTTGGATAAAGGCATCTGTCTTAGACATAAATGTGATGTAAATGTAAATCTTCTCATTTTAATTGGTTCGTGTGGTTGATTTTTTAAGGCCCCAACCAGCAGTAACATAAGTTTACTCTATGTTTGGCCTCAACTGCATCTGTGGCTTATTGAGTTTCGAACTCAGAGTGCAGAAAGTATGTTTAAAACAAAAACAAAACAAAATGAGACTAACATGCCTAAACCTAATGTTCTGGTCTGTAAATAAATGCTAATATCACCTGACGTACCTGAACTTGGCTGATGGAGCTCAGTAATTTTGGCATCCTCAGTCTGGTTGACAATTGAATTGTTCACCGTGCAGTTGGACGACACACAATTTGAGCTTGAATTTGATCTTTCTGGTGAAGAAGAACTGTGTGCTGATAATGACAGATTTTACTGTGGCATCATATCTTAAATGTTCACAGATGTTCAGTTTTTAAATTGAATTAAAGTCACTGATATCATAAAAGGTGAATGAGAAGTAAGAGAACAAAAATATAATTCAAACAAGGGGCAAATTATGCTGTGATTCTCTAACCTACCATAGACCGTAACATTGAAATTTATGTAGCTGGTTTCTCTGATGACAACTGCTAGTTGATAAAGTCCAGAGTCTGTGGTTCTGGTGTTTCTGATGGTCAGAGATCCAGTTTGATCCAGCGTTATTCTGTCTCCGAATCTCCCATCAACATCAAATGTTGAGTTAGTTTGAGCGAGTCTGTTGATTTCAGCTATTCGAGTGTTTCTGAATATCCACTGAATTAGTAAATATTTCTGTAATTCACTAACATCAGTGTTTAGAGAGACAGAATCTCCCTCCATCACTGATATTGTCTTCACTTCATCTGTCACATCTAGAGAACAAAGAAAAACATGTTTTGTCATAGACTGCAACTCCACAAAAACTTAATGCTGTTTATTAATGACTGAACTAAATCAATTTCTGTACCCCCATAATCGTTGGCCCCTGTGCTTTGGCCCCAAGCCATAATACATCTCTGTGTACAATAAATATCCAATTTAAACCATGTCTGTCACTGTTCATTAAATTGGAGAAAAAATAATGTTGATGAAAAAAGTTGATGAGAATTACTGAACTGGTTAGTTCCTGATGATTTTATTTGTGTACCCATTTTCAAACAGAAGTGAAACATAAAACATGATCTGTGTATCAGTTTTTACACAGCTAACCTTTTGTTCAGCTAACCTGTTACTGATTGGCTCATGGACATATTTAGTTTTCATACAGAGTATATTAAATGGTTTAAATTACCTTACAAGAGCTAGATTCTTGTTGAAAACAGTGATTTGAATTTGCTTGTTAATGAATCAAATATTACTGTGCAAATATTCAAAACAATTAAAAATAATAATAATAATAATAATAATAATAATAATAATAATAATAATAATAATAATAATAAATCCTGACCGATTTCAAAGACAAACTTATTTTTCTGAAATGATAACTTACCAACTAGACACCACAAGCACACTGAGCGCAAAACAAAAGCATAAATCATGTTTCCTGAACGTTCGCCCACAACACTGTAAATGTCCGAAAACAACGGGCGCTCACTGCATAGCCAAATAAATCAAATGGGTGGAGCTCGACTTTATGTATATATATATATATATATACATATATAAATATTATGTTTAGGGTGGGCGGAGCTCTGTCGACACGTGCATATATGCGGGCACCCCCACTGAGACCTGCTGCGGCTAAACAAATTCTTAAATAGTATTGTCTTGTGAATAATGTACACACACACACACACACACACACACACACACATACATATATATATATATATATATATATATATATATATATATATATATATATATATATATTTTTTTTTTTTTTTTTTTTTTTTTTAAATAAACTGTCAAATCATATCAAATATAATATATATAATTATACACACACACACACACACACACACACACACACACACACACACACACACACATATATATATATATATATATATATACGTGTGTGTGTGTGTGTGTGTGTGTGTGTGTGTGTGTGTGTGTGTGTGTGTAATTATATATATTATATTTGATATGATTTGACAGTTTATTTTAATACATAATAAAAATCTAAAATGTATGTGTAATAACCGGACGTAGATTCAAACCTTAGCCTACAGTTCGTTTTGTGACTGTAGTCATTCTCCTTAAATGCTACTGAGTTTTAATTTTTCATATACATCGTTTATGTATAAATCATTCATACGCATCTATAAACATATTTGGTTGATCCTATATAGTAGTTATAGTATATAGATGGTTAACTGTTGTATAGATATATAATTGCTTTTCTTATACTTGTATTGTTGTATGTCACCGTGGTCTTGCGAGACATGACATTTCGTATGACAATAAAGCTCGACTTGACTTTACTTTAAGGGCGTTGAAGCACCTAAAACTGATCGTAAGATCAAAAAAAAATATCCCTCAGTACTGATGTTGTACTTGGTGAAATCACCTTCACCAGTCGGTGACCTATAATCAAGTTTCAAGTTTCAACATTCACCTCACGCCTGCGCTTGTAAGCGGACACTTTCGGTGACGAAAATTACTTGTATGAACCTTTACGGAACGCGGACGGCTGAAGTATATTTTGGGCTTTAAATGTCATATTCATCCGCTGCTGTCGCTGTTATATTTTAGTGTATTTTGGGAGATATTCGCACTTGTAGCAGGTTTGGGCGCGGCAGGAAGGATCGCAGGTTTGGGCAATCCAGGAAGACTGAACCTATTGGATATGCAGCAGAGCAGAATAATATAACTAAATTCCTTTTATCATTACGTTTGAAATCTACACAGCCCTATAAAACATACAGAGGATGGCATTGCTGGGTCTTTTCTTATTATTCGTGGACGGTAAGTGGATTTCTCTCTTGGAAGAAAAAATATTTTTTGGTTTCATTTTAGCAGAGGTCAACTTTCAGTGTTTGCTTGCTTGAAAGTAAATGAAAGGAAGTCAAAAAATATTTACATGTTCCATTGCTACGTTTGTCTGCAGGTATTTTTGCATTTTAATCTGGACTAAAACATGTCAGTTTTTCTTATTATTATTAACAACAACAACAACAATAATAATAATTAATAATAGTGATTTTTATATGTTTCTCTAAAAGTAACAGTTAAATATTTATAATGAAATCTTTTTGCTTTAAAAAAATAAAAAATAAAAAATAAAAAAATAAATTTGCTTTGCATAAAACATTTGTACAATAAAGTACTGTTTCCACCCAGCGAGAAGAAGAGAACGAAATTGTCACTTTCTGACAATCTGGCCCAGGTATCACTAAGAAAACGGTAGAAAAATAAGAAAATCGGAGGAAGTTACTGATGCTGATACAGTCACTGTTTTTGTTTTACTGTAACGTGTCTGTCAACAACAAAATAATGACTAAAGCTGCAAGATATAACACAAATTAAACAATAAATTAATTGTATTTTAACAGGCTTTAACAGGCTATTCTAATTATACTGCTGTCAAGTGATTCGTTTTTAATCTAACATTTATATATATATAGAATTTTCTTTTCAGAAAATGAACTTGAAGTGGCATTATACATACACCATTAAATACACCTCAGAGGTAGCATGAATACAGTTAGAACTGCGTAAATATTCATAATGAGTTTTAAATAAGTGTTATTGTTGCATTTTAAATAACATTTTGATATGAAATGGTTAAATCTAATGGTAGCGAGTCGGATTTTAAACTTGAAGGTCGCGGGTTCGAGTCTCAGTATATGCAGGAATTGTCGGTGGGGTTTGTAAATGAACCCCTCCTAACCCCACCGAAATTTCACTTTCACTTTCACTTTCACTGAAATGGAACTAAAACCACCAGTAGGTGGCAACAAGTCACTGTGTTAATATGTGAGTTTAGGAGTGACGCAAGTGTCACACCCCTGGAATATTTGTATTGGTTTTTCCCTCATGTGCCCATATATGGTTGTTCCTGTTCTTGTTGCGTCATTATTAGTTAATCACTATCACCTGTCTGTGTATCATTAGCCACCCTAAGTTGTTTGAGTACTATTCTTTGTGCGGGGTCTCATCAATGAGTATGTGTGTTCCTGCCTTCCTGTTGTGGATTTACTTTAGACTTTTCATTGCATTTCATCTTCGTGTTGCGCTTTTCTTCTCACGTGTTGTGACGGCAAGTAAGTCATTGAATCAATGGCCTTGTCCCAAAAGCACTTTATGTGAGCGCCCCCTTTGCGGCCGATCGGCGCCCTCTATACTCCCTTCTGCCGAGCCCGCACTGAAATCAAACACTGCTGTGTTACTCGGTGACAAAATAATAATAATAATAATAATAATAATAATAATAATAATAAACTCTGCTTTGGCTTTATCGTATTTTTTTTCTTCTTCGGTGAAATAGACAGAGAAAAAACAGACAATATTGTCTCTAAAATGTAACAAAATATTACTTTTTTTTTTACTGAACTGCTGTATAAAATCAATATTACATTTGAAATCATGCAGATATTTGGGAAAACTAGCACCCTTGAGCCACATATGCATTACTATCTATGTGCCTGCGCTACCATGCCCACTGGTTTAACATTAGTGGCCCATGTTTTTACTCATGTTTTTTTTTTTAAATAGTACTTTTCGTGTCATTTACGTTGTGTGCAGTTGTCACGAATCTGGTTGGTGTCCCGTTGTCCGCTCACCACCAGATGTCACTCACCTCACCTACACACTCTGACTGTTGCACCACACTCTGGACTGCATCTCCCATCCTCCACCACACTGATTGCGTCAGCCCCCGTGACCAATCAGGCGTTCGATAAAAGCGCCGATCCTCCCAGTGCACCTTACGGATTGTTAGATTGTTTTGTTGTGTTGTTAGCGTTCCCTAGTTTCCAGAGTTCCTAGTTTCCTCGTTCCCGTGTTTTGACCTCCCGCCTGGTTATCTCGTTTTCGACTGTCTAGCCGCCTGCCTTTTCGGACTCTCGCTCTTGTTTATTGGTTTATTCTCCTAGCTCAGCCCCTTACGGATTACGTTTGCCACGGATCGACCCTCGCCTGTTTCACGGACTTCTATTGTGCATCGCCTACGTTAAACCTGTCTGCTGTTGTTGTTTACCCTGCCTGTACGACCATGTCTTTGTCTCGTCCCAATAAAAGCTCGCGCATGGATCCGCTCGCCTCTCGTCTCCCTCTCCTCGTTACAGAACAATCCGTCACCACAGGATCCAGCAGCTTTCACCCCGGACATTCATCAGATATGGACACGGACATAACTCTATCCAGAATCAAACAGCGATCACACACACTTGAACAATATACACGTGAGTTTATTTCCATTGCTAACCATTCCACTCTCCCGGACTGTATATTAATTGAGGTTTTCTGTGACGGCGTCAACCAGCCCCTCCGTGCACGACTGAGACGCGAGGGCCCGCGCTCGTCACTGGAGGATTTTTTAAACTTTGCATTTTTGTGTGTGGGTTCGCCGTGCACCGTGGGGGTCGCGCAGAGGGAGCGCGACAACGCGGCAATGGCGACCGCGCGTCCCATTCGCAGATGGACGGTCATGCCGGAGCACGATGCTACAAACACGTTTGCCGCCTGGATAGCTCGTGAAATGGCGGCCGTGTCGGAGCGCGCTCGAGCAATGCCGGCGATAGCGGAGCCTGTTCACAAGATGGCGGCAGCGCCGGCGCGCACTCACAAGATGGCGGCGACGGCGGAGTCCGTTCACAAGATGGCGGCGGAAACAGAGCTCCGTCACGTCACAGCTGCCATACCAGAGCTATATGGAGCTGCAGCTGCATTTCCTGAGTCAAGTAAAGTTTCCAAGTCAAGTCAAGTTGCAGCTGTGTTTCCTGAGCCAAGTCGAGTTTCCAAGCCAAGACAAGTTTCCAAGCCAAGTCAAGTTGCTGCTGCTGTTCCTGCGTCAAGTCAAGTCAGAACTGCTCTTAAGGCAAGTCAAGTTAAAACTGTGTTTCCTGTGTCAAATCAGGCCAGAACTGTTGTCCCTGTGTCAAGTCAAATTACAACTCTTGCCTCTGTCTCAAGTCAAATTACAGCCATCTTTCCTGAGCCACTGCACAAGATGGCTGCCACGCCAGAGCCACTGCACAAGGTGGCTGCCACGCCAGAGCCACTGCACAAGATGGCCGCCGCCTCCAAGCAGCAGCACAAGATGGCCGCTGTCTCCAAGCAACTACACAAGATGGCCGCCATCCGGACACCACCTGTGGTCAGGATGGCCCACGTGCTGGACACTCCTCTAGTGACGGTATGGGCAGCTAAAATGGCACTCCTTAATGCCACGGCGACTACCCCAGAGTCAAGTCAAGACACAGCTGTCGTTCTCCACGAGTCAAGTCACGTTACGGCTGTTCCCCACGAGTCAAGCCAAGTCACACCTGTTCTTCACGAGTCAAGTCACGCTACAGCTGTTGTTCTTGAGCCAAGCCATATTGTTCAGGAGTCAAGCCAGGTTACAGCAGATCCTCATGAGCCAAGCCATGCTGCTGCTGTTATTCCAGAGCCAAGTCAAACTTCAGCCGCTGCTCCAGAGTCAAGTCAGGCTACAGCTGTAGCCTCCAAGTCCAGTCCGGCCTCCAAGTCCAGTCCGGCCTCCAAGTCCAGTCCGGCCTCCAAGTCCAGTCCGGCCTCCAAGTCCAGTCCGGCCTCCAAGTCCAGTCTCGTCAAGGCTGTCTTCCCCGCGTCAAGCAACGTCAAGGCTGTCGTCCCCGAGTCAAGCAACGTCAAGGCTGTCGTCCCCGAGTCAAGTAGAGTCACTAATAATCTTCACGAGCCGAGTCAGGTCATTGCTGATCTCCAAGAGTCAAGCCAGTTCACTTTTGATCTTCACGAAGCAGGTCAGGTCACAGTTGGTCACCACGAACCAAGTCATATCCTGCCCGACGGCTCAGAGCCCCATCACGCCTCGTCTGACCGCTCAGAGTCAAGTCATGTCTCGTCTGATCGCCCAGAGTCAACCCACGTCCCGCCTGAGGGCCCAGAGCCTCTCCATGTTTCTTCAGACCTCCCAGTGCCTCGTCATGTCTCGTCTGACCTCCCAGAGCCGTGCCATGCCTCGTCAGATATCCCACGATCATGGCCTATCATGGTAACCAGTGTACTGGACCCACCACAACCTCCCGCTGCTGCTCTTCCTCTAATGGCGGTTGCCATCTGGTGTGTGTGGGCTGCACACTGTGCCCCTGAGGTCACATCTGTTCACAGATCAACCCCTGAGGCCACGTCTGTTCACCAGTCTGCTCCAGAGCTCCCGTCTGATCTCAAGCCTGCTCCAGAGTCCCTCTCTGATCTCAAGCCTGCTGCAGAGCTCTCGTCTGGTTTCCAGTCTGCTCCAGAACTCCCCTCTAATCTCAAGCCTGCTGCGGAGCTTTCGCCTGGTCTCCAGCCTGACCCAGAGCTCCCGTCTGATCTCAAGCCTGCTCCAGAGTCCCTCTCTGATCTCAAGCCTGCTGCAGAGCTTTCGTCTGGTCTCCAGCCTGACCCAGAGCTCCCCTCTGATCACAAGCCTGCTTCAGAGGTCCCGTCGGGTCTCAAGTCTGCTCCCGAAGCCTTCCCCATCGGAGAAGCTGCGCCAATGCCTCCAGAGGTGTCGGCGTCGGCCGTAGAACCTCTTATGGAGGGGGCGTTAACTGCTAAACTCTCTGCTTCTACCTTTTTTCTGTCTGCATTCTTTGTCACTGTTCTCCCCAGGTCCCCGTCCAAGACGCAGCCTCCTGTTCCGCCCCGGAGGGCTGCTGCGCCTCCTGTTCCGCCCCGGAGGACGGCTCCGCCTCCTGTTCCGCCCCAGAGGGCTGCGGTACCTCCTGCTCCGCCTCCTGTTCCGCCCCGGAGGGCTGCGGTACCTCCTGCTCCGCCTCCTGTTCCGCCCCGGAGGGCTGCGGTACCTCCTGCTCCGCCTCCTGTTCCGCCCCGGAGGGCTGCTGCGCCTTCTCCCCCTACTCAGTCTGCCTCCTCTGTCCCTGCTTTCCCCAGGTCCCAGACCGTGACGCAGATTCCTGTTTCTCCCTGGAGGGCTCCTCCGCCTCCTGCTCTGCCTCCTGTTCCGCCCTGGAGGACCGCCCCGCCTCCTGTTCCGCCTCGGAGGGCTCTGGCGTCGCCTGTCCCGCCTCCGGTTCCGCCCTGGAGTGCTCTGGCGTTGCCTGCTCCGCCCTGGAGGGCTCCTGCGCCTCCTGCTCTGCCTCCGGCTCCGCCCTGGGGGGCTCCTGCGCCTCCTGCTCTGCCTCCGGCTCCGCCCTGGGGGGCTCCTGCGCCTCCTGCTCTGCCTCCGGTTCCGCCCTGGGGGGCTCCTGCGCCTCCTGCTCTGCCTCCGGCTCCGCCCTGGAGGGCTCCTGCGCCTCCTGCTCTGCCTCCGGCTCCGCCCTGGAAGGCTCCTGCTCCACCTCCGCCCTGGAAGGCTCTTGCTCCGCCTCCGGCCCCACCCTGGAGGGTACCTGCTCTGTCGGTCCTGCCTCAATCTCTGGGCTTCCCTCATGGACCTGGTCCTCCAGCCCTCGCCCTGTCTCGCTCCCACCCCACCGCTCCCCTGGACTGTTCCCGTCGAGCGTCTGGAAGCCGCTCCTTGGGGGGGGGCTATGTCACGAATCTGGTTGGTGTCCCGTTGTCCGCTCACCACCAGATGTCACTCACCTCACCTACACACTCTGACTGTTGCACCACACTCTGGACTGCATCTCCCATCCTCCACCACACTGATTGCGTCAGCCCCCGTGACCAATCAGGCGTTCGATAAAAGCGCCGATCCTCCCAGTGCACCTTACGGATTGTTAGATTGTTTTGTTGTGTTGTTAGCGTTCCCTAGTTTCCAGAGTTCCTAGTTTCCTCGTTCCCGTGTTTTGACCTCCCGCCTGGTTTTCTCGTTTTCGACTGTCTAGCCGCCTGCCTTTTCGGACTCTCGCTCTTGTTTATTGGTTTATTCTCCTAGCTCAGCCCCTTACGGATTACGTTTGCCACGGATCGACCCTCGCCTGTTTCACGGACTTCTATTGTGCATCGCCTACGTTAAACCTGTCTGCTGTTGTTGTTTACCCTGCCTGTACGACCATGTCTTTGTCTCGTCCCAATAAAAGCTCGCGCATGGATCCGCTCGCCTCTCGTCTCCCTCTCCTCGTTACAGCAGTAATGCCGTATCTGTTAACTAATCCGAATCGGTTTACTGAGGTTACTAATCAGATTATGCTAGATTTATAATTGTTCATTTATGTTCTGCAGGTGTGTTTAGTGCAGAAACAAATGAGTCAATGTCAGTGATGGAGGGAGATTCCATCACTCTACACACTAATCATACTGAAATACAAAACCACGACACGATACTATGGATGTTTGGAGCTAAAGACTCTCTCATATCTCAAATAACAAGAAGGGACGATTTGACCTCATTTTTTGTCACCGATGATGTGGGATTCAGAGGCAGATTGCAGGTGGATCAAAATACTGGATCTCTCACCATCAGAAACACAAGAATCAAACACTCTGGACAATATAAACTAAGCATCTCTAGTGAAAAGACTACAACCAAGAAATTTAATGTTACTGTAATTGGTGAGTGTATAAGAATACAATCGCAATACTAGCAATGGTGAATGTGACCGCACCTTTACAGAACTCTGCTCCAATTTCTATATAAAGATTCGATGCTGCATAAAAGCAGTATTAAAACATTTCAGCACTGATTTAATTTGTATTCCAGGTATGGCTGGCGAGACGGGTGGAGTGAAGTCGGTATCAGTGACGGAGGGAGATTCTGTCACGCTACAGAATCATGTTCCTGAAGTACAGAGAGACGATCTAATAGTGTGGAGGTTTGGAGATAAAGGTGTCCTCCTTGCTAAAATCGATGTGGAAACCAAAGAGACCACATTAAACAATGCTGATGAGAGATTCAAAGGCAGACTTAAGTTGGATCAGACTGGATCTCTGACTATCATGAACACAAGAACTGAACACGCTGGAGTTTATGAAGTACAGATCAGAGGCCGCGAGAGCTCCCAGCAATTCCTTGTTTCTGTCGATGGTGAGTCTTTATAGAGCAAGTCTTTTAAAGTAATGATACAGCTAGGTCAGCGTTTAAAACATACTAGATCAATTTATGGGAATTCTTGGTGTTTGAGTAACAGAACTTTTTATTACATTGTTTTAATTGCACGAAAGTCAAAAATCTAATTATGTCATGGTGAACACAAATCTGTATACTGTAGTGAACCTCCAATTTTAGTTAGAGGTTCAAACAGACATTTATGGAGGACAAAGAGGTGCATCAACGCCAAAGAGCTTGATAGAAAAACAGCTTACTTTATTAACAAATGTTATTCAGAAAAAGAGAACTACATATAAATAACATTTAAATAAGTTCATCAAACATTAACCTGTAGGCCTTTGCTAGGACAAACAGTATTAACCAGGTGACAATCAGCACTGCACTTCACTACACTCCAGTGATTAAACCTGCCCCACACTTCATGCTAAAAATTCGTGTTCACACATATCATTTCAAGTGATAGAAAGATCGACTCAGTTTCCCCCTAGCTCAGCACATACAAAGTAATCATGTTCATATAAACTTTAAAACAAACACTCATTCACAAAGACATACACACTCATACCCACACATATACAACACAGGAATTAATTAAAATGCAAAACACTTCCCAGTCTCCATGAAACAAGACCCCGCCCTGGGGTCTCGGGAAAGAAGCCAATCGTGCTGAGTTCACATCCACGCGGGAGTCCCGTACTTGTCTTTACTAACAGGGAACCCCAGTTGCCAGAGGTGCCGATGAGTCCACTTTACTCAGTTCAGTCCATTTAAACATCCAAGGATTCGTCACTTTAAGAGAGCACACTTATCACAAATGCGAGCGCGTATGCAGGCAACGAACAGGGAGGCATTTAGCAGAGGGCTTCAACATCTTAAAATTAGTTCATGTGTTCACCAATTATACACAATTTCATTACACAGCAAACACCAGAGGTACAAAAATCTATCAGTGCATCAGTTATATTATACACATCTATACACACCAAAGAAATCACTCAATGCAATTTGACCTGTTACTGAATCATATCTGTCAAGTTCATGGGTCCATAACTTCCAAATGCTATGGTGGAAATGACTGTAATTTTGTGTGGTGACAGTCAAGAGACTTCGGAATAAGCTCCCAGTGGAACTTTTATATCACACTCAAAGGAAGCTGAGCTATAGCGCCACCAATTGGGCCAATGAAGCAATTTGACATGTTACTGAATTGTCATATCTGTCAAGTTCATGGGTCCATAACTTCCAAATGCTGCAGTGGAAATGACCGTAATTTTGTGTGGTGACAGTCAAGAGACTTGGGAATAAGCTCCCAGTGGAATTTTTATATCACACTCAAAGGAAGCTGAGCTATAGCGCCACCAATTGGGCCAATGAAGCAATTTGACATGTTACTGAATTGTCATATCTGTCAAGTTCATGGGTCCATAACTTCCAAATGCTGCGGTAGAAATGACTGTAATTTTGTGTGGTGACAGTCAAGAGACTTGGGAATAAGCTCCCAGTGGAATTTTTATATCACACTCAAAGGAAGCTGAGCTATAGCGCCACCAATTGGGCCAATGAAGCAATTCGACCTGTTACTAATCTTAATGTCCAGTCCACATTTACATATGATTAAATATAGGTCCATCTTTTAAAAGGTACAGTAAACACACACAAAATATTATATATATATATATATATATATATATATATATATATATATATATATATATATATATATATATATATATATATATATTTATTCAGTATTCAGTAACATGTCAAATTGCTTCATTGGCCCAATTGGTGGCGCTATAGCTCAGCTTCCTTTGAGTATGATATAAAAATTCCACTGGGAGCTTATTCCCAAGTCTCTTGACTGTCACCACACAAAATTACAGTCATTTCCACCATAGCATTTTGAAGTTATGGACCCATGAACTTGACAGATATGACAATTCAGTAACAGGTCAAATTGCTTCATTGGCCCAATTCACATATCATTTTCCTAATGTATCTTAACTTCTGATTTTCTATGCTACCTCTCGACTGACCTGTCTTCCCCCGAAATGTGATGTTTGTGTATGGTCGGAGGGGTCCAGTTTCGCTGCATGTAACAGTGTATGTGACAAATAAAGGCTTTCATCATCATTTTAATGAACATTCTATATGATTCATAGATTAAGTAATCAATACATTTTTATTAGTTAAATGTGTCAATGTATTAATTCCCTTATCACTTATTTTAACTAATAGTGTAAATTAATGTGATCATTACCATTATGTTATGACTTTACTTGTTGAGGCACAGAACTATTAACTAATTGTTAAGTAATATGTCATTGTGGTTATGGATTTACAATTAGTTAGTCATGTGCCTCAAGTAAAGTCACAATATAATGATACATTTGCAAATCACTAGCTAATGAGTGTTTAAAGCAGACAACTGGAAGTTGAAGTACACAGCTTTGAACACTGTGGTAATTAACATATGAATTTACATCATTAGTTAATAAAATAAGTGATAAAGGAAATTAACACATTATGACGCATTTAACTAATAACTATTTAATGATTACTTAATCTATGAATCATATAGAATGTTCATTTGTTGCTGATGAAGGAATCATTAATAAATGCTTTAGTTCATCATGAATTATACATTAACTCGTGATTATCTGTGCATTAATTAAGCATGAATTAATGCATATTTTTGTACACATATTGTAATGTGTTACCAAGATTTGCTTTTCATTTTGTGTCAAATTCTACAATTTTCCTGTTAACTCTAAAGACTTTTTTTGGATAAATAATAAAAAACATTTTGCCTTTTATCGTTATTATTATTATTATTATGAAAGGACACATCAGAAATGACAAGAAGCAACATGGGTGTGGGAGCTGAAAAGGTCCCCGAGTCGGGATTCGAATCAACGTCCTTGAAGGGTATATAAGAGAATATAACAATATATATGCTAGATAATGCCTTGTGACAAATTGCCATTCATTTAAAATTGCCATTCTGTACAAATCTTCTCTGAAATCTCGTGAAACTTGATACACACAGAGTCTTGGGCATTCTGAAGAAGTATGAAGAGAAATCTTGCTGTCAGGTTTGAAGGAATTTAAATAATGCATGTATAAATGTGAAAGAGTGGTCAGTGCAATGTCACAGACTTTGTATGAATAGAAAACATTCTGCCATTTATCGTTATTATTATTACGAAAGGACACATCCCGAGTCGGGATTCGAACCCGAGACGCCCGGAACGCATCGGCGGTGTATGTTTGCGTGCTGCCCACAAGTCTATCGGTATCGACATCTTTGAACGACATAGAAGAGAGTACAGCAATGTATATGCTATAAAATGCATTGTGACAGACTGCCGTTCATTTTCTGTACAAATTCTACACCAAAACATCGTGAACACAGATAGAGACATGGTTGTTCAGAAAAATAATTTATTTAAATGTTCATGGTAACTCTGAAGAAATTTTAATAATGCATGTAGAAAAAAGGCGCAAACATTCAGTGTTAGAATGTATTTTAACAAACTTTACTTTTTCAGAAAACTTCACAGTATAATGTATTCGAAAGTAATATAATTGTATCTTCTATAATTAACAATATATATATATACACGTGTTGTAAATACTTTTTCCCTGTTTTCTAGCACATTTAAATTTTAACCGCTGAAATATAGATGTTCGTCAGCTTTTTGGCCGCTTCGTGTCTCCGTACCGTAATTCCACTAATAGACGTGCAGCAAATCCAGATGGCGGCTCACTTGACCGCGGTTGCACACACACACTCACAAATACAAACACAAATACAAGCGCCGGGGGACCGGTAATAATTAATCATTCACACTAAACCAGGATTCCCCGGCAAAGAAAACACTTACTAGATACAAACGCTAATAACCATAAAGACAAATAATGGACTGCAGGCCCTCTTACCCGCTACCGGACGTGGGGTACAGCGTTCCGGTAAACAACCGGCGGCCGCCAAACTTTAGTTAGAGAAACTCCAAACTACCAACTATCCCTCCAAATCGCTTCACACACGTCGCGGAGAAAACATCCAGCCCACGTCGCGGCAGGGTAGCCTCGGCAAGAAGCTCAGCAGCCCGCACATACAACCATCCCCCAACCAAAAATAAGCCTCATACATTTATCACCTCCATTAGAAATACGGCACAGGTGTTTGTCTTTTCCCCCTTAATGAGACGTGAGGAAGCTACTACGGGCGCTACCATTATCGCCCCTCCCCTCGCCTAACCCAAAGGGCTTACAAGCAGGAAAGATCAAACCATGAGGCAATACAGTTATAAAAATAGAGAAAGAAAGTGTACATCATGTTAGAGGTTGTGTCCTTGAATTCAAGCAGCATAAATTTGAAGTGTTTTCAAATCCACACATTCACTGTCTCTTTGCAGCTGTTCCTGATCCGGGTCGATATCCAGGTGCTATAGGTGGGATAGTGACTGCTGTTCTGTTGTTTCTAACTGCAGTTGTAGCGGTTGTTGTGTTTTACTATCGCCGCAAGATCTCTGAACTACAAATGCATGTGGGTAAGTATTAAAGCTGATACAAGCAATACAAAAACAATGAGTTTTAAAGTTACAGCATAATGTAAATGCATGTTTCATAATCAATATTTAAAGGTTTTTGCATTATTAATTATATTGCATATCACAGTATTAGGGAAAATGTAAGTTTTACAGCAATGAAACATAAGGTAAACTTTAGCTTGCTCTCATGAACACATTTCTATGTGACGCTGTGACAGTTGAAGAGAAGTCAGTGGCAGATGGAGATTCTGTTACTCTAAAAACTGATACTGAACTACAGAAAGTTGATAAGATACAGTGGTACTATATAGAAGACAACAATCTCATTGCTGAAATCAGTGGAGTATCCAGTAAAAGAACATGTGATGGTGTTGATGGGAGATTCAGAAGCAAACTGGTGCTGGATAAGAAGACTGGAGATCTCACCATCAATAACATCCTGCTTAATCACTCTGGACTCTATAAACTCAAGATCAGCAGCAAAAACAAAAGAACTGAAAAGAGATTTATTCTTACCGTCAAAAGTGAGTAGATTTTATATTAATATATAAAGCGTGACATGAATTTTTATGAAGCTGCTTTGAATTCATGTCTTGTGAAAGTTCTATTCAAATAAAGTTGACTAAAATTACGATACTAAAGGAATGCTTATGAAAATGAATGATGATGAATCATATAGTTCTCTAACGTCCCATACTAGATTAAAATGTCATCTAAATGTATGTGATAATGAAAATGCAAACTAAATTACTTCACACTTTTTTGTCTTCTCTATTTGTGTTTCTCTGTGTTTGTACATATAGTGAGGACAGTGTCAGCAATGGTGGGAGAAGTTGTCCCTTTAAATACAGAGATTGAAGTACAAACCGATGATCTGATACTGTGGACATTCGGAGCTGAAAACAATCTCGTTGTTAAAGCTGATTCAGGAACGACTAGTGTTGGTGCGAGATTCAGAGACAGATTGGAACTGAACAAGACGACTGGATCTCTAATCATCAGAAACATCACAACTGCAGACTCAGGACATTTTAAACTGCAGATCATCAACAGCGAACAGAGTCGATTCAAGAGATTCAATGTCACTGTTACTGGTGAGTAGAACAACATTTATTATAATAACTATTTATTTATTTAAACCGCAGTTCCGTCTCTTAAATATCTGATTGGTCGAATGGTGTTCCAAGAATGTGTGGAATGCCATTCACTTATGTGAGCAACTGTAACATCATTCATATGTAGATGCAGATTTAGTAACACTGTTTTTTTCCTTTTTTATTATTTCTGTTATTTTCTCCATTTTCTATCAGATTCCACAGCAAACGGAGTTGATGAATCGATTGTACTGAATCCGCTGTTGAAAGGAGGACAAGTTCAGTTTGATAGACACACCACTGACAGTCACTAAGTCATTAACAGTTGTGCTCAACAACATATTTCTAAATTTATGAAAAGAAAGAAATTAACCCATGCGTTGTTGAACTTTTTTGGTTTTAGATGAACAGGGAAATGTTTATAAAACTCTTTCATAATTGACTCTTTCCTCAGCACTGTTATTTAAGTTGCTGTGCGCAGCCAGCACAACCCCCAAGAATAATTAAATATATTAAAAGAAAGAATAAAGGCACTGTTTTTAATTAGCAACAACACATATTTCTTTTTTTCTCAACATCTGAAATATTGGCAAGTTCCAAACAACAAAACAAAACCAAAATCTGAGAAATTAAAGACTTCAAAAGGCTTTTATTTAAAACAATCCAGATCAGATTCAGAATGATGATCAAAACATAAATTAGCCGAGTCTGAGCCCATCAACACCCACTAAAGCTTGCACAGTCATATACCTCCTTGGGGGTAACTATATTTTTAGTTACATTTTTGTTGTATTTATTATTACGGTGTACATGTGTATTTAATTTACATGCTTCACTAATTAATTTTTCTTTTAGGCTATTGTTGTTTATTGTATACCTGTTTTTTGTGTTTGTCTTCATTTTCTGTATTTCTGTCTCTCATACTAATAAAGTTTTGTTGACTGACTCTGGTAAAGTGAAAAGGGAAGACATTGGTCCATGTAAACAGCAGATGGCGCTAAAGCACTATTATAGTTTGCGATCATGCGCTTTAAGCAGCTGCCGTCATAGGAACTTCACTACAGTCTTTCTGGAAAGATGAAATTGTGGCAAATTGTGTGTCTCTTTTGTAGCATAAATCAATATTTAATCTCATTAATTACTATATAAACTTCTCTGCTTGTTGTTAGTGGGTCGCTATTGTTATAAACATCGCTTTCAGTCGGGTGGGTGTGGTGCAGTATTAGGCTACATCCACTGAAATCAGATTTCGTCGGAATCTACAACATTATGAAGAGCACTTTACACATCTTTCTGTTTTTATTTCTAATGTCTGGTAAGTGTGTGATTTCCTTAGCACTTTCGGTATCACTTTACACTTTCGGTATCGCACTTTACATTGGCTGATGTTAAAATTTGGCACGTCCTTCTCCACTACTTTTGCAATTGCTCGTTTGTCGCATTGCCTTGTTTCAGAACTCTTGGACGTATTTTAAAGCATATGTAACAGTACAGCAGCCAAGAATACATTAATTCAAACCTTAATATCTGCATTCTGACGCAAAACCAGGTTAAATAAATCTGTGATAACGGACTGCGATTGCTTGATATAGAAATTTACCACGTCTTAATGCCGCGTTTGTGTGATAAATTATTGACTGACGACCTCAAAGTAGGTTCAAGTCTATTTAAAGGTCAGTAAGACCTATTCATAAGTTCAGTTTTAAGAATATTTATGCATTTTAACAGTTAATGCTTTCCCTGCGAATCGAACCCATGAGCTTGCTTTGTTAGCGCCAAATGTTTATCCCATTTTATTATTATTATTATTGTTGTTGTTGTTGTTTTTATGGATTTGATCATTAATAGGTCACAATGCTAATATTCAGGTTTTTTTTGTTGTTGTTGTTGTTTTTTTTTTCAAAGGCCAATATCGTTCAAAGTTTTCAGGAATACAGTTTTGAGTAGGGGAGCAGATGAGTAGGTGGGTCAGTTCCGTAGTTGAGGAACGCTTGAAATCCAAAATCAGTGATATCAAGTGTTGTGAAATCAAACAAAAACAATCAGTTCCACAAATTTTCACGTTTAAATATTGCCAATTTGTATAAAAGCATCTGCAAAAAATAATGTACAATGTGGTTTATCCTACATCTAGATCTTCATTCTAGATCCGCTTAGGCCTGCATGATCTGTTTTGTCATTACTTCGTCAAGACTGTTCTAAGGCTGAATAAGACAAACTGTCACTAGACACACTGATCTCAGTTACTATAGGTCTGTTTCTGTTTGTTCCTCAGGTGTGTATGTTGCTGATGAAGTAAAGTCAGTATTGGTGATGGAAGGAGATTCTGTCACTCTGAACCCTTGTCTTAATCAAACACAGAGATTTACTATGATACAGTGGCAGTTTGGTGATATCAGTGCAGTCATTGCTGAAATCTATGTAAATGAGACCTCATATCCCAATGATGAGGGATTCAGAGACAGACTGGAGCTGAACCAGACTGGATCTCTGACTATCAAGAACATGAGAACCACAGACTCCGGACTTTATATACTAGAGGTCCACCACAACAGTACAGCTTCATATATGACATTCAGTATTACGGTCTATGGTGAGGACATATTTATTATTTGAATAATTTTGTAAATAATTATATTGACATTACTGACACTTGTTTTTTGACCTGTCATATTTTCTAATTGTTTAAGCTTCATCAGTGACAAAAAGGTGCTTTATATGCCTTCTAGTGTTAACGTTTTATTCATTTACACTAATGACCGTCTCTCTTCATCATTACAGGTTCAGGTCTGTCTCCAGGTGCTACAGCAGGAATAGTATTTGTCGTTCTGATGGTGATTGCAGCTGCAGCATGTGATATGCTGTGCTTTCACTGCCTTTTGAATGATCAAGGAAAGAAAAGGCTGTACTACAGTAAGTATTACAGCTGATACCACATGAAAAGAGTTACCTTCTTGTTACAGTAGTTTAAGTGAAGTGACACATGGCAAACACACACCTGAAGTAGTGGGCAGCCATGTTTCCTGCAGTGCCCGGGGAGCAATTGGGGGTTTGGTGCATCACTCAGTGGTGGTACTGAAGGTGGAAGAGAGAACTGATAATTCACCCTACTGACATTTCCTGTCGGCACTAAGACTTGAACCCAAGACCTTTTGGTTACAAGTCCAGCTCTCTAACCATTAGGCCATAACTGCCCCAAAAGTTTAAGTAGACAACAATATGTGTCACATGACAAAACATGCCTCATCGAATAGCTCCATTTTCACATTTCACAAAGATGAAAACAAACTGGATTGAAAAGTTTGTATAGACAAACTAACTTGGCTTGAAAAAGCCTAGCCAGTAAGTCTGAAAAAGTTTTAAAACTTTTCAGTTTGAAGTAGTTTGAAACTTAAAATAGTTATAAAGATTAAAGTTTGAATGTTTTGAAGGCAATACAGTCTATCAGAAAAACAGATGTGGTGGCTAAGGCCCAGGTTGGTTGCTAGTGTGTTTCTAGCATGACTAGCATGTTGCTAGCATGATTAGCAAATTACTAGTATGCTACTAGTATAATTAGCAAATTTCTAGCATGTTGCTAGCATATTTTAACATGATTGGCATGTTATTAACAGGTTTCCAGCATGCTTTAGCAGCATGTTGCAACTGTGTTGCTAATCATGTTTCTTGCGCAATTAAGTTGTTGTTTACATGTTGCTAGCATGTTTTAGCATGACTAGCATGTTGGTAACATGTTGCTAACATGCGTAGTATGTTGTTAGCATGCTTTTAACATGTTTCTAGCATGATTAGCATGTTGTTAACACATTGTTAGCATTATTTAACACATTTTAACATGTTGCTAGCATAAGTTAGCATATGGCTAGTATGTTTTAGCATGATTTATCTTATTGCTAACATGTTTTTTGCTAGATAGATATTTAAATAGATTAGAAATATGTGACCCTGGACAGCAAAACCAGTCATATTTTTGAAATTTAAATTTATACTACATCTGAAATCTGAATAAATAAGCTTTCCATTGATGTATGGAATGTATTCTGGTATGAATCTGAGGGTGCCAAAAAAAAAAAAGCTAAATATTAAGAAAATGGATTTTAAAGTTGTCCAAGTGCAGTTCTTAGCAATGTATATTACTAATCAAATTAAGGTATAATATATTTAAAGTAGGAAGTTTACAAAACTTGGAATACAATCTTTCCTTAATATCTAATGATATTTTGGCATAAAAGTAAAAATCATTCATTTTAATTAATGTATTTTTTGGCTATTGCTACAACTATATCTGGTAAGTATTTACCAGGTAAATATAAGACTGGTTTTGTGGTCCAGGGTCACATATTAGAATTGAAGCTTAAATGAGACTGAATGGATTAAAAATATTGCATAGAAGGGAAGGTTCATTTCACCTCAAGGGATTCTGGAAGATTTAAATTTGAATTTTGAATAGTCTTGGCTTATTTGAGCATTCTGTCGGTCTATGGGATTTTTTAATGATGTTCATTCTTAATTTTTAGAAGAGCCATAAGTCCAGTCAGTTAGAAAAGATATAGCATACTGAGTCAGAACAGACTGAAGGTCTATAGGCTGAGTTTGGTGGTTGTAGCTTGAAAACTGTAGGAAGAGTTTAAATGCAAATATAGTCTCAGAAGAATAACAAGTTAATAAGAAGCTGAAATAGAATATCAGTGTGTTGGCTTTTTCAGTCTCTTTTTAAATCCCTTAATTGGTGTTCAGTATGTACATACATAAATCATTAACCAAGAAATGTTGAAAGAATATTGCTTCTTGTTAAATTTACACTAAGGATGGTTTTACTTATACAGATCATACTGTTAGTTGTTACTGAATTAAAAATAAAGTAGATTGATGTGACATGATGTAGTGATTCTTAGAAGTACATGTGAAGAACCACACAGTATCTTCTCAGAATCTTCTGTTTCTGACATGACGTTCATGCACAAACTCACGTATACTGTTTTTTTCTGCTTCTATTTTGCCGCTGTGACACACAAAGCGAAGAATCTGTATTTGCTGGAAGGAGATTCTGTCATTCTAAAGCCTGATACCAGAGTCCTAAGAGATGATGAGGTCCTGTGGAAGTTTGGATCTGAAGAGACTCGTATCGCTGAAATCAGAGAAGGGACCAAAGAGATATTTGATTTTGCTGATGGGAAACTCAAAGACAGACTAAAGCTGGGTCAGAGCGGATCTCTGACCATCACGAATGCCAGAACCACAGACTCTGGAGATTATAAACTACAGGTCAACAGCAGATGTGGGGTTTCAAATGAGACATTCTCTGTTACTGTCTGCAGTTATGGTAAGCTCTAGTCTTCAGGTCAAACTTCTTGACTTGAGGCTATATTGTAGATAATTCCAGTCTTTGGAAATGTAAGAATAAAGATTCAGACTCTTCCATTGATCAGCATTGTCAAATGAACTTGTGCTTGCATGAGTCAGGATGAAGGAAAGTTTCATTAAGCCGTGTAAAGACACATAGTCTGTGCAGCTAAAACTTTAACACGATTCTCTTTCTGTGTACTGCTGTTGCAGCTGAAGAGGAGACTAGAACTGAGTTGGAGGGAATGCATGTCACTCTCTGCCGTTTTACTAAAATACAGAAAGATGAGCTTATCATGTGGCTGTTCGGAGATCAAGAGACTCTCATTGCTCAAATGACTGGAGGATCCAGAAAGACCTTTGATGGTCCTGATGGGATATTCAAAGGCAGACTGAAGCTGGAAAAGAGGACTGGACATCTGACCATCAGGCACATGAAATGTGAACATGCTGGAAATTATAAACTACAGGTCAGCTGCAGTAGCAGAGGGACCTATTACAAGACATTCAAAGTTATTACAAAGGGTGAGTTGTCTTTCTTTGTGAGGAGTGATGAATACTGTCACATACAGTACACATAGCAAGTTTGATCAAAAAGTATAAACTTTAATGACCAAGTAGCACTGCAACATCACATGATGAAGATGATCAAACACTCCTACTGGTTGTCCACATTTATCTCTGAGTAAGTCTTTGTTCTCCAGATATGTTTGGTCCCAAGACTGTGTCAGTGGTGGAGGGACAATATTTCGGACTATGGTCTGAGACTCGTATAAGAAGAGGTGAGCAGGTACAGTGGAGCTTTGAAGGTAAAATTCTTGCAACTGGGATAAATGGAGATGTTAAAAAGACTTCATATGGTGATGATGAGCGATTCAGAGACAGACTGGAGCTGGACCATCTAAGAGGAGATCTCTTATTCACAAGCACTAGAACGAGTGACACTGGAGTTTATCATCTACAGATCAATAGCAGCAAGAGAACAAACATACACAGGGAATACACTCTTACGGTCCACGGTAAGTAAATCAAACCTTTCAGTTCAATAATACATATACTTGACTTCCAGATCTTCTCTGTTTTTACTTTGCCATTGTCTGTTTTTTTAGCTGATTCAACAGGAAACACAGTGAATGAATCAGAGCCTGTAGAGGTCCCTTTGTTGAGTGAAGAGGATGTGGATGAAGTGAATGAGCAGCAGATGATGAGTTCAGTTTGATGAGAAATGACACACCCCCCACTGTGAATCACTTTGACATCATCAACACTGCAGCTCAAAAACAAGTTACAAGTTACAAATGTCTTTCCAAACCTGGATGATGTTTTTTCATGTTCACTCACTAGTTGGCGCTCCAGCAGAGTCTTTAGGAGAGACCCTCTGTCTGTACACCATTAAACTGTTAAAGTTAAAAAGACTGAAAAAAAGAACAAGGATTCTGGCATGTTGATTGAAAGATAGCGTGTAGATGGATCATATATCTCTTAGTCTAAATGAGTCACAGTAAACAATAAACATGTACAAATATGCATATGCATATAGAAGAGTATGCTCTATAATTTTCAGAAATGCTTATCTGCTCTTAATTGATCACTTGCCACTATATTTGCACAAAATACATGTTTTAATAAATGTAAAATCCAGATTGTTGTATTAAACTCATCTCTTGATGAAATCTTTTCATGAGTTGATTTCGTGACTGATTCAGCTGACGTTGATGGTTTAGTTGGTCTGTGGATTTTGATTATGGTTTGTGGGAAGCAGAGAAACCCAGCTGAACAAGGTATTACTGTTGAATGGTGGCAAAAAAGTGCTATTTTTGAGCTGCCCTCAGATGACTCAAATATTACATTATGCACATATTTTCTTATAAAAGGTCTCAATATTGTGTTATTGACTTTTGTGTTCTGTATAATCAGTTAAAAAAAACTTCTATGATTTTATAGGCCTATTTCAAATATATATTTTAAAATAAATATATAAATTACTAATAATTTATTAATTACTAATCTGTTTGTCCACACTGTTTTGAACTATACTGTATAGCTGTATCTTGTGGTCAGGCCTGTCCAAATGTGTTCATTGTCAAACTCCAAGTCCAATTTTAATTCTTAAAAAAAAAAAAAAAGCCATTATTTCATTTGAAAAAGGTAATACTTTTATTTATTGCCAAAATATTTTAGTTTCTTTCTTTTTTTTTTTTTACATTTTAAGTTGTTGAATGATCATGTTACAACCTGCCCCTCAGATGTTACAGTGTACCCTAACTATGGGCAGGGTTGCCAGGTTTTCACAAAAAAATCCGCCCAATTGGTACTTAAAACTAGCCCAAAACTAGCAAAATAGCCTTTGGAGTGGGGGTTCCTCTTTAAAAATCGCGTTCTGGGGGATAAAATACACGTTTTTTTTGTCGGGGTTCCCCTGGTAAAGTCACATTTCAGGGGCTAAATATTACGTTATTAGGGTCGATTCAACCCGCGGACTTGGCAACACTGCCTATGGGCCATCTTGAAGAGTTCAGATGCAAAACCAGCTAAAAGCCATATCGGTCAAAAATGTGATAATGATACTGCGTGAATGCTCCTGACACATAGTATACGTCTATAATACTTCAAACTCGCTAAATTCCAGCCTCAGCCCAATCAGAAGTACAAGTACTTACATAGAAACCTATACAAAGTAGCCAGAAAAAAAAAAATGCTAATTAAATTGACATCTGAACTCTTTTCTTTCTTTGTTTTTGTAACTGAAAGGTTCATTATTCGCGAACCATTATTCAGATCGAAATCAAAGGATTCCCGAATCCGCTCCAAGGTTCCGATCTAAATCTAATGATTCACCATACGCGCTTTAAAGTTCCGATATGAATCAAATGATTTGCGAACCCGCTCCAAGGTTCCGATCTAAATGTAATGATTTACGCTACGCGCTTTGAAGTTCTGATCTGAGTCAAATGATTTGTGAACCCACTCCGAAGTTCTGAGCTAAATTAAGTGATTCGCGATTCGCACTTTGAAGTTCATTTTCAATCATTTTGTGATGCAACGGTTTAAATGAAGTGTTTAGTGCTGTCAATCATCCTTACGAGCCTATATAAGTAGCTCTCATAGCACCGTCCCAGCATCAGTTCTTCTGGCATCCCTCCACCTCCCCTTCTCCTCCTCTATTTCTGTTATACTCCCTCTAGGTAATATCACAATGGGGGGTTGAACTTGGCGCTCAAGCCGAGCCTCGGGTTCAAGCCTCCATTAAGGACAGCAAGCCAAGTTTGTTTACCATATATAATATAATATAGTAATAGATATAATTTGTTTACCATAATATAATATAATTATTTTTATTATAATAATCATAGTAATAATCAGACACAAACACACAGCTGGAGATGTGGGCTTCACTTCTCTGTCTATCATCTGTTCCTGTAAAACCAAAAAGAATATGCAAGAAGCAAATGTGCCCCACTCTCATCTCTTAAATAAGGCAGTTATAAGTTATAGTTTAGATGCAATCTATTAGGCATATGCAAATGTAATAATTTCATTTTGTTTTAGGGCACCAACCAGCAGCAACATAACTGACAACATCTGACACAACTGCATCAGTCTGGATTATTGAGTTTTGACTTTGAGTGAAAAAAAGTGTTTACAAAAAGAAAACAAAATGAGACTGCCATAAAAACATGCCATAAAAAATTATTTGCTCTGTAAATAAATGCTAATGCACTCGTCGTACCTGAAATCAGCTGAGTTCAATGTTGGCATCCTCAGTTTGGTTGGCAATTGAATTATTCACTGCACAGCTGGACAACACAATTTGATCTTGAATTTGATATTTCTAGTGATGAAGAACTGTGTGGAGCCAGTGATAATAGATTTTACTGTGGCATCATATTTTAAACTTTCATAGATGTTACAGAAACAATTAAATTATGCTGTAATTCACCATAGACTGTAACACTGAAATTTATGTATCTGGTTTCTCTCCTGACGATTGCTAGTTGATAAAGTTCAGAGTCTGTGATTCAGGTGTTTGTGATTGTCAGAGATCCGGTATGATCCAGGGTTATTCTGTCTCTGAATCTCCCATCAGCATATGGCAAGTTGGTTTGTGTGAATCTGTTGATTTCAACTATTTGAGTGCTTCTGAACATAAGCAAATATTTTTTGTACTTCAGTGTTTAGAGTGACAGAATCTCCCTCCATCAATGATATTGTCTTCATTTTATCTAGAGAACAAACAGACACAGTCTAAGACTTCACAAATTAATTCAACTAAATCAATTTCTGTATATACCCATAACCATGGGCCCCTGTGCTTTGGCCCCAAGCCATATCACTGTGTGCAATTAATATCTGATTTAAACCAGGTCTGTTTCACTGTTGATTAAACATGAGGGGAAAAAAAACTTGGTGAACATTACTAAACTGGTTTGTTGTTGTTTTTTTTTTTTTTTTTTTTTTCATAATGTGCAAACAGAAATGAAACCAAACATGATCTGTGTGTCAGTTTGAATCTTTCAGCTAACCTGTCACTAATTGGCTCATGGACTTACAAAAAAAAAAAAAAAAAAAAATGACCGATTTCAAACAGAAGCTTATTATTCTCTTCTAAAAGGAAGTGACAACTTACCAACCAGACACCACCAGCCAATTGAGAACAAAACAACAGCATATTCACTGACCGTTTGCCCACCACTTTAAATGTCTGAAAAGAACCGGTGCTCACTGCAAAGCCAAGTAGATCAACTGGGTGGACCTCAACCTGTTTTTTTTTTGTTTGTTTGTTTTTTGTTTTTTGTTTTTTTTTTCAGAGTGGGCGGAGCTCGGTCTACACGTGCATATATGCGGGCACGCCCACTGGGACCTCTGTTTACAGCAAGCGACTGTTCAGTTCGTTTCTAAGAATCTTTCAAGGATAAAGTTACTGGGTATTCTTTAAACGCCATTCACATATTCAAGGAAAACCGCAATTATCAGTTGCTGTGAAGTCTCTCCGTTAGATTTTATGTATTTTTGGGGATAATCGTACTTGCTGCCGGTTTGGGTGCGGCCAGGGAAGGAGGAACCCACTGGGGATGCAGTAGAACAAAATAATATCTCAATTGATCATTTTTTTGGAATCTACACAGCCCTATAAAAACATGCAGAAGATGTTATTTTTGTCTCTTTTCTTATTACTCTTGAACGGTAAGTGGTTTTCTGTCTTAGAAGTTGAAATATTTTTTTGTTTCATTTCAGATATCAGCTGCGACAAGTGCGCAATAAAAATGTATTCCAATCCCACCTGAATCAGTCGCCGTCACCACCTGCAGGAGACGACTGTTATATATACTCACTTTCACGCGCACATCTTCATCCGGTGCTCACTGCAGCGAGAAAAATCGAAACGTTCTTATACGCTTAATAATAATTATATATTAATAATAATAATGTGAAAAACGTTTCAGCATGGTTTGATGTACAATGACAATATTGGAAGATCCAATTCAGTATACACTTAACTGATGCATAGCTTGCTCTGTACGTTCAAGCAGGTGATTTGTATCTGAACACAACGCGTTTAATAAAACACCAAATAAAAAATAAAAAAATAATAATAAAAAAAATAAATAAAAAAATAAGAACACGCGGGAGACCGGGGATGGTTGTAACACGGGTCAGTTGTAACACTTCCAATTTTTTAAACAGGGAACTGACCTAATTCACTTCATACATGCTCAATTTAGTTCTTATTCCACATAACGTGGTCATATGGGGTGAACTAAACATTTCACTCCTTGTGTTTGAAACTAAACTGTTTGTGCTAGAAAGCCATGTAATTTAATAGCATATACTTGTAAATATGGTCACATTTTAAACGCACCAACTTAAGACAGTGCATTAAGAAGGCATTACTGACGATTGGGTGCAAAATGGGGTGCCTTCCAAAATTTTCCAAATCCCAAAAATTCATTCACTATTTTGATGCTGATTGACTTTTTTATTTCATTCATGGCACATTGTATAGTAACACTGAATATCAAGAAAATAGCGTTAGTTGCAAGATACAGAAGAATAAGAATAAAGGGAGTCGATATAGGCAGGGGTGGGGAACATTGATTCTCAAAGGGCCGGTGTCCCTGCAGAGTTTAGCCCCAGCTCTAATCAAACACAAAACACACCTGAACAAGCTCATCAAGATTTTCAGTATACGTTTTTTTATTTTTATTTTTATTTAGGGTTGGAGCAAAACTCTGCAGGGACACCGGCCCTCCAGGATCAAGGTTCCCTACCCTTGCTATATTATATAGTCATGTATAGCCACTCATTATTAACCAATGACACTTTTTCTTTCTTGAAGTGACTTTTTGCCTGTATGTACAGTTGCAATCAAAATTATTCAACCCCCCAGAGACTGCAGTACTTTACAAATACAAGCTTTTCTGAAGATCCAGGACTTTATAAAAATCGCATCTACAACAGTTTAATGGCATATTAAAAGTTATAATGTCAATATAGAATGTAATGTTTTTGAGTTATAGGATTTTTTTAATATCACAGCTATTTCACAATTATTCAACCCCTGTTCAACATTGCTGTTTTAAGTCACTTATTTTTTATGGTAGGGAACAAAATTGTCTTAAAACACAATTAAGCCTTTATAAACTTTATTAAAAAACAGAATTAGCTTGGGGTGTGACACATACATACGGTTAGCCCAGGCGTGTGCTGAAGTTGAGTCGCTAATATGACACAGTCAACAGAGCTCTCACAAAAACTATAGAGAAGAAATTGTCTTATTTTATTAGAAAGTCTAAGGCTACATTAAGATTTCCAAGACATTAAAAGTTCCTAGAGATGCAGCTGGCAGCCTTATTCCTTTGTTTGAAGTGTGTTGTACCAGAAAACCTTTTAGGGAGTTGAACAAAAAAAGCACAATATCATAAAATGTTTGATCAGAGCAACTAAGAAAAACCTGCAATGTACAGCCAAAGACTTGCAATACGACCCGATGAAACGAGGAAAAACATTTTAAAGCAGTGTATGAAAAGAACACTAGACAAGTATGGCCTTCATGTTGGGGCATCTTGCCGAATACCACTCTTGACCAAAAAGAACAAAAAGGCCGACCTGAACATGCTAAAATTCATTTGGATAGACCTGTGGAGTTCTGAAATGGAATAAAAGAATGTTTTATGGAGTGATGTGACCAAACTAGAACTATTTGGACCTGTGGATCAGCGGTATGTCTGGAGCAAAAAAAAGACAAAACTTATAAGCGGAAGAACACCATCTCCATCGTCAAACATGGAGGTGGATCAGTCCTGTTATGGGGTTGTTTTACTGTAGCAGGAAGTGGAAAACATGACAGTATGAAGGATATCATGTGTTCTTTGAAGTATCAGGCCATTTTGGTAAGAATTGTGATGCTTATGGTGCAATGACTGAAGCTGATGATCAATGGACTTTCCTGCAGGACAATCATCCTGAAGTATACATCAAAATCTACTTATGCTTGGTTCAGGAATAAGTCATAGAATGTTCTTGAGTGGCCTGTTCAGTCTCCAGATTTAATTCTCATTGAAAATATTTGCTTGAATTTGATTAAAGCAGTGGCAATGTGAAAACCAAAGATTATCAGTGATCTGAAAGCTTTTTCAGGCAAGAAATGGGCCAAGATTGCAGTAGAGAGGTGACAGAAGCTTCCAAGCACTTTCAAGCAGCGATTATTGGTGGTTTTAAAGAATAAAAGATTCTGCACCAAATTTTACTTTTGGGGGTTGAATAATTTTGAACATGAACATTTAGAGCCAATTTAATTTTTTATTTTTTTCTTATGTTACTTACTTACTTGTGTTCTCAGAATTATTCAAATGTGTAATGACAAACTTTCTCCAATAGTGTACTGATGCCTTTGTTGAATTGTTTTCACTAAATTTTGTTCTCTGGATCAAAATGTCTTGCAGGTCAAGGGGGTTGAATAATTTTGATTGCAACTGTATGGTTAGCATTACTGTTTAGGACTGCCACTTTAACGTGAGACGTCTGTTTAACCAGAAAGAAAGACAATAGACAACAGTTGCTGCATTTAAACATTAATACATTTTAATTTTCACATTAATGTTTTTTTTCTATTCACCATTTGAAAAGTAATACCTGTTTCTGGGCTGTATTTTAACGGTCTAAGCACATTGTCTAAAGCGCACGGGGCAGGTGCCCTTAGGGCGTGTCCGAATCCACTTTTGCTATTTTAAGGACGGGAAAAACGGTCGTCGAGCTCAGCCAGCGCATGGTCTAAAAAGGTTGTCCCTATGAGTCATGGGTGTGTTTTGGGCGTAACGTGCATTAAACCAATCAGAGTCTCATCTCCCATTCCCTTTAAGAGCCAGTTGCGCTTGCGCCTTGGCAGGTTCGCTATTTACACGGCGGAATTTGCTAGATCAAAGACTGAACGCTTCTCCAGAGAGCAGGGCGGCGCCAAAGGGGGACATTCACGGCCCAAGACCACTCAAATGAGTTACTGTGCACCCCCTTTCAAAAACCTCCCCTCCTGGATGAACGTGATCATTTTCGAAAGTGAAAGAAAAACCAAAAAACAGCTTGCATAAAAAAAGCAATTGACTGTTTATAATAACATATAGACATTTCTATATTTATGTACACAATAATAATCTTTTACATTGTAATCCTTTCATTTTTAATATTTGGCATGTCTGTGTGCTGCTGCCGCGTGTGTGTAAAAAGCAGAGTGTATGTGCATTGTGCATAGGCGCATATTACTAACGCGCTTTTTAACCCTTTAACGCGTACGAACACACCGGTGTGATTCGAACATTCAGCGCATCACGTGATCAGCTGCTGAATTCAAATCTGCTTTGGCCTTTGGCTGATGCAGAACGGACGCTCTGAGCGGTTGTCATATTATCGCAACTATTCAGTGTTTTCAACCATATATTGCTTATATCAGGTTACAGACATTTAAATACACATAAGTACTAATATATTACTCTGCTCTTCTCCCAGCTCACCAGAGACTTATTTTAATGTTTTTCGGGAGGAGAGAATGAATTTACGTCTTGTAAATCCCACAGCTCGGATTACGCGACCTAACATGGCGACGCCCATCACTCGGCATAGATTCATTTAAATGCTCATTATAAAAGTGTTTAAACTTCCAAACATATTTACTTGCATATTTTTCAGAATCAGAATGTCAGATATTTCATAATACAGTGAGCAGGCCTGTGAATATTAATAGTAAAAAAGGAAAAACGATATAAAAATGATACACGTGTCTTACAGCGCTATTGTGGCTGCGTTGTGACGCGTCGCCATGGAAACAATAAGGCGATACATTCTAAAATAACGGTCGCCTAAAAAACTCACCCTGGGGGCTCAGCTAAAATATTTTAAACTCACATAAAAAATATTGCCCCATGACTTTAGACCAGGTTTCAGTTGGTCAATGGTGCCGTCTATTTCAGTTGTCTCAAAATAGCAACGCGCCAACAATGCGTCTGAATACACCAGTTTTCAGACCAGCATGCCAATGAGCGCACAAATTGTGCATGCGCCAGGTGCATGATAGGGCCCCCTGTCTCACGCAGTGTTTTCAGTTTATTAAGCTGTATCTGTGATTGTTACGTTCTGCAGGCGTGTTTGGTGCAGAAACAGCTGAGACAATGTCAGTTATGGAAGGAGATTCTGTCACTTTACACAGCAATCTGACAGAAATACTGAACGATGACACTTTACTGTGGGTGTTTGGACCTAAACACTTTGTCATATCTCAGATAACGAGAAAGAATGACCTGACCTCTTTTTTCGTCACTGATGATGTGGGATTCAGAGACAGATTGCAAGTAGACCAAAAAACTGGCTGTCTCACCATCAGAAACACCAGAATCAGACACTCGGGACAATATAAACTAACCATCTCTAGAGAAAGGACAACGACTAAGATGTTTAATGTTACTGTAATTGGTGAGTATCTCAAGAATACCGTTTTTCATTCAGTATAATACTGATCTTGTTTCAGGTTTCATGATTTATTAATTTTTCCAATGTTCTGATCTAATTTGTATTCCAGGTGTGGTTAGTGAGACAGGTGGAGTGAAGTCAGTATCAGTGATGGAGGGAGATTCTGTCACTTTACAAAATTATGTTACTGAAGTACAGAGAGACGATCTGATAGTGTGGAGGTTTGGGGATAAAGGCGTCCTTCTTGGTAAAATAGATGTGGAAACTAACGAGACTGCATTAAATGTTGCTGATGAGCTATTCAGAGGCAGACTCAAGTTGGATCAGACTGGATCTCTGATTATCACAAACATCAGAACAGAACACACTGGACTTTATGAGCTACAGATCAGAGGCCGTGAGAGTTCACAGCAATTCCTGGTTTCTGTCAGTGGTGAGTCTTAGTAATACAAATTGCGGTGATGATGTTCTTCAAAACAGATTTGATTGTTTAAAGTGCACAAATGTTGACAATCCATTTTGGTGTTATTGTTAAATTATTAAAAATTGGGTAATTGAGCAAAACTAATTGAAATTAAAAACCTGTGTAGAAAATTGCAAATAAATTTCACATTCAACTACAAAGAAAAGAAACAGCAAGTAACATTTTGAATTACATGATGTTTTGAAGTAGAAAATCTAGTATTGTCTAGTATAAATCTAGTATAGTATTGTCTTGTCCTCAATAATGTGTTTTATTCCTGAATCACGATCAGTATTGTGTTCTTTAATTCACAGCAACATATATTTGAAATGTTTTCAGATCCTCATATTTACTGTCTCTCCTTAGCTGTTCCTGATCTGGGTCTGTCTCTGGGTATTATAGTTGGCTTAGCTGTTGCCGTTCTGTTGTTTCTAACTACAGTTGTAGCTGCTGTTGTGATTTACTATCACCGCAAGATCTCTAAACTAGAAAATCAAGCGGGTGAGTATTACAGCTGATTCAAGATGAAAAAAATTAGTTTTAAGGTGGTTGCAGTATAAGTGGAGTATGAAAACATGATTCAGATAATTCAGCACTCACTCAGGAAAAAATATCACACAACACTTTAAGTGATGTAGACAGGACAAAGAAAATCAGGAACACTAGGAGTATATACACAAGACCAAGGAATTAGACAACAGGTGACTCAAATACCCTGGGAAAACTGGGTTGCGCCGTGCCACAAGAGCTAAAGTATACACTTTTAAATGTTTAAAATTAAATAGGGTGAAGTTTGGGAAGGGCTGATCATTGTTTTACAAAATAATTGCACGTACAGATTTGAAACTAATTTTCTAAAAAAAAAAAAAAAAAAAAAACTTATCACATTTGAAGGGACACCAGGAGTGAATTATGCTTTTCTCACTATTATGCGCCTTTGTGAAAGTGAAATATGTCTTTCTAAAGTTAAGCTTGATCTCACACATGTCCAGCTGTGACAGTCATGGAGACTGCAGACGGAGACTCTGTCACTCTACAGACTGATACTAAACTACAGAAAGATGATAAGATACAGTGGTGCTATGAAGAAGACAACAATCTCATTGCTGAAATCAGTGGAGTGACTGGTAAAAAAACATATGATGGTTTTGATGAGAGATTCAGAAGCAAACTGGTGCTGGATGACAATACTGGAGATCTCACCATCAATAACATCAGAAGAATTCACACTGGGCGCTATAAGCTACAGATCAGTGGCAAAAACAGAAAAACCGAATGCAAGAATTTCATTGTTACTGTCAAAGGTAAGTAGATCAGTGATCTGGATGATTTAGATCAATCATTTAGAACAAAAGTTTAGTTGCTCTCAACTTTGACAAATTCCCAAAGTTACTTTGACAAATGTATGTTTAATTGCTTTTAGATATTTGTTTATTTTAATTGTAATGCCATGTTAGCTTACAATTACAAGACAATGCATGCTGGTGAAAATGAGTTGAGTAAATTTTTTTTTCAGGACTCTTTGCTAAACAGAAAGATAAAAAATAAAGAAAAAATCAGCATTTATCTGAAATGCAAAGCGTTTGTAATATATACACTTACTATTCAAAAGCTTAAAGTCTGTGTAAAAAATAAAAAATAAAAAAATTACCAAAAATAATTTCAACTTTAAAAAAAAAAAAAAAGAAGTGTTCGTGTTGCCTTTAATTTTATGTTTATTAAACTCAGATATCCACATTTTCATCTAGTACAACTTAACATTTCATGATATATATATTTACTAGAGGTTGTGCGAGACTTTAACATTGTCCGTCATTTTAACAGACAGGGTCGTACAAATTTTGCCATAATCTATAATTACCCATCATTATAATTTTCATATTTTAATTAGAATAAAACATTTAATTGATTTTATTTTTGTTCACATTTTCATTTGTAATAATGAACTTACAGGACCACAGTGCAGTGTTTAAGAACAACAAAATACGCTAGGGCTGGGTAAACAAACAAAAAAAAAAAATCGATTTCTCGATTTTAATAGATTCTCATCTAAGTCTTCCTTCCAAAAAATAGCAATAGGCTAGGCTTTGTATTACTTTGGATATAAAACACATTCAAGCAATAAATACCGTTATATATATATAAGTTATATATATATATATATATATTAGTGTATGTGATATTGAAAATACAAACTAATAAATTCACACTTTTTGTCTTCTGTGTTTCTGTTTCTTTGACGTGGAGTGAGGACAATGCCAGTGATGGTGGGAGATTTTGTCACTTTACATGCTGAGGCTGAAATACGGAACGATGATCTGATACTGTGGACGTTTGGAGCTAGAAATTGTCTTGTTGTTAAAGCTGATTCAGGAACGACTAGTATTAGTGAAAATTTCAGAGACAGACTGGAGCTGGACAAGACGACTGGATCTCTGATCATCAGGAACATCAGAAGCGCAGACTCTGGAGTTTATAAACTACAGATCATCAACAGAGAACAGACCACATTCAAGAGATTCGAAGTGGCTGTCACTGGTGAGTAGAACAACATTTATTATAAAAACTATATATTTATGCAATATATTTGTTTATACAACAACTCCGACATTTTAAGAAATAGAAATGTTCTTGCAATTAATAATAATGCATGCATAGATGAAAATGCAGCAAAACTCTTTCTTTCTTTTTAGTTTTATGTGATTGACTATATTTTCTTTTAGGTTCCACAGGACAACAAGTGAATGAATCCGAGGCTGTAGAGATGTCACTGTTAAATGAAGAAAATGTGGATGTAGTGAAGGAGTGATGCAATAAGACACACCCATCCATGTCAATCATTACGACACCATCACCATTTGCGCTTAACAGCAGATTTGAACCAGTGTGTTGAGCTTTTAAACTCACCTGTAAACACTTGTTTGGTTTTAGATGAATAGGAAAACATGTTTATGAAAGCAGATAGACACAAGCCTCAAATTGAACAATTCATTTTATGTCAACATCCTGAAAAACCATTGTATTGTCTGTAGAGCAGCAGCAAGTGTGTAACTTTTTAATGATCTATGGTGCTACAACATCAACCTAGATATTTGGTACATCTGAACTGATTTCAGACAGTTAAGGTGATGTGAAATAGCCAAACACTGAACAATTTGACACTCCAAGCACTAAGTTGACAATTTCAGGAGTGTTTTTCAATTTCAATTAGTGTAAAGAACATTTTAAAAATCTATTTTTTTTTTTTATTTTTTTTTTTTTCACTATAGTATATAAACACTCAAATAAAATATATAAAGTTTATATACATACTGTTTCTGTTTTGGCTTATGTAGTGTGCTGTGTTGCCTTATAAAATAGTCAAATAATAGAATGTAAACTAATATTGGTACAACATTGGTGAAGAAGTAATTTTCCATTGAATGTGTTTTTGTATAATATCCCGTGTCATAGTACAATTTACATTTAATATCTCCAATGATTTGCTCTGTGTGTGTGTAACCTGTAATTTTAATGATAATCACCAGTTATTCCAATTAAATGCTTTTAAATAGCATTTATTTTCTGTATCGTGTACACTAATCTACACTATTTTAATGTTGTTGTGGGCAGTGTTGGGAATGTTACTTTGAAAAGTAATTAGTTATAGTTACTAGTTACTTCTCACAAATAGTAACTGAGTTAGTAACAGAGTTACATCACTATAAAAGTAACTAATTACCAGGGAAAATAACTATTGTGTTGCTTTAAAAAAATAAATAAATAAATAAAATATATTAAATAACTTGGATGACCCCAGTATTAAATATGTTAAATGAATGGAATTTTAATGAAATTACATTTTTAGTTTACTCACCAGACTAATATTAAATATCTGATATAATATTATAATTATAATTAGCATTCAACTTTAGCCATTAGAACTTTAGTAATTAGAATAACCATGTATGAATGCATGTTTGTCATGTTGACTGAACTTAGGACGGGTGGTGATATTGTTTGTAATTTAGTGTTTCCATGAACGTCTTGTTACTACCACGAATTATACTATTAATAACAATATTAAACACACTAAGGTTTAATGAGCTGCTGGGTTCATGAATATTAATCACGTTGTCTGCGTTCGCTCTAACTGATTTGCTGTAATCAAAACAGGGACGATAATAGGTGAGCGCCAGCCAATGAGATTGCTGTTTGCGCATTAGTCCCGCCTACTACCGGAGAAACCAGCAGTTCTTAAAAGCTGAAGTATAGACCATTTCGCTAGATGTAAACAACACTGGTCCAGAAGCACTTCCTGTTTTTTTGTTTTTTATTTTTTATTTTATTTCACATATACAAGTACATCTTAAAGGTGCTAATGTAACATTTTCATCCAGTCAAATGTTATGTTGGTTGTATTTTTTTGTGATGTTTGTGTAAAGTTAAAAAAAAAAGAAACAGGAAGTGTATCGGGACTAGTATGTTTACATCTAGCGAAATGGTCTATTCCAAAGGAACTCCGTTGTTTTGAGAGGAAAATACAACAAAGAATATCGTTTACACGTAGCGCGTCAATTCTGCATGGTATAAGACTCTGTATCTTTTTTGGGTGTGTGAGACAAAGTGACGGCTAGTCGTGTGTCTTCACACTAGAGTTTAGTCTCGTCAAATACAGGTACGCTGCGCATCCATTCAGATGAACTGAAAAATAAAATTATAATAATATTATAATCAATGATAGTAACGCCGTATTTTATTGCCAGTAATGGTAACGGCGTTGTAACGTAGGAAACAGTAATTCTTTCGATTACTCGTTACTGAAAAAATAACGCCGTTAGTAACGCCGTTTATTTATAACGCCGTTATTCCCATCACTGCTCCTACCTACCAGTGTAATGACGAGGCTCCGGTCTGCTTAGGGACAGCGCATCCTGACAGGGGCGGATCTACCGGAGTGGCATGGGGTGGCAACTGCCAGCCTAAGAAAAAGCTGTGCCACTCCACCTGCACCCCAGAATTATCACAGAATAAAATATAAATGTAAGCAGTGTTTCATGTGCTATTTTCAGCCACAGCGATGACAGTGTAACGCAAAATTATGGCAAAAAACATGTCTTTCAATAAAATGTGCACGATGGTTTCACGCGCACGCAGCGCGCCCAGTGTAGTCGGCTTCATATACAAATGACTCTTATGAACCGGTTCTTTTTGAGTCAAAAACACAAAGTGCAGCCCAGTTCACTAACGAATTGTTTTACATTTGTTCGTGAATCAGATAATTGCTGCTTCTCGACTAACTCAGAAGTCCTCTGAGACATCTAATCCCGTCCAGATATGTCTGAGATTTATCGCGTAATTGTTTGGTGATCAGGTATCCGACGAAACAATAATAGCATAAAATCAATAAGATGATGCCGATCACGGAAACTAATAGCAGAGTTAGGCAAGCATCTGGTCGTATTGCAGTTTTCCCAATTGGTAACAAAATGTAAATGATTTTAGTTGGCTCACTTTCCCAAACCAATCATTCAGTTCTCAAAACAAAGACACATTTCTCATAAAGTTTAACAATAAGTAAGTTAAACATTAAGTAGCAAAACTGATGACACACAAATCAAAATCTCTGCATCCAACAACAGAGAGAGGAGAGAAATTAACGAATCTTTTACATAGGCATTATGCTTACAAATACAGTATAATTACAGTATAATTATATGTATTTAAATATATATATATATATATAAAATTTTATTTTTTTATTTATTTTAATTAATGTAAGCATTTAAGAATACCAGCAATAACTAGATGGAAACTTTTGAAAGACAAATGTATGCTGGCTTGTCTTAAAGTCTTGTTTAAAAACATAAATAGTTTGGTCAGTTACATGTTCTACATGTTTGCTAAAGTGTTGCTAGTTGGTTGCTAGGATATTATGGGTGGTTGCTAGGCTCTTGCTATGCAGTTGCTGGGGTGTTGCTAGATTTTATGGTTGATGTGTTATGATTACAGAAATTCCCACCTCTGTTAATAACAGAAAATCAAACATTGTTTCCAAAAATGATCCAGTTTCAGTGCTTTGATATTATAATATTTCTTTCTAATGTTAGGAAATTAACATTAAATCATCAACATTAACATCTTAAACTTGCACTAAAACTTGTTTTATACCATCTAAGTAGTAATTTAAGAGAATGGCATGTCATCTTTAGTGATACAAGCTCAGAAACATTTACTGTATAACCTGTTGAAGTTTTTTTGTATTGTTTATTGACTTGGTGCCATGATAGACACTGAAATGTTGTTATTTATTTTTCATTTTAAACAGTAGATGATTACTTAACGGCAATGCAATATTTGTGAACACAACTGTGTATGTCAGACTATAAATCCCCAAAAACTATGCATGGGGGCTTGCTTTGGTGTTGCCACCCCTCATAGCCCCCATGCCACCCCTTTGCCACGCTAAAAATGATTTTATAGATCCGCATCCTGACAAGCTAATAAATGCGGTCAAATTCATAATTAAGGTGGGGAATTAACATCCACAGAAAGTCATTAAACAGCATTTAAAAGTCAGGAGGCCAGTTTATTGCCTCATCTGCAGGATGCTCCTTTTTACAGGCGCTGGATTAAAGCTCCACCAAAGGTCTACATCATTATACTAGAACTTTTGGACACGATTCCGGGTATGAGCACCCTCTGCTGGCGGGACTAAAACTACTTCCAGCAGCAAGCTAGTTTTTCACCAAGTGTCTCCTACCAGTGTACAGATCAGGGGTACGTTTCCAAAAGCAACCATGGTCGCAAGTTCCGTCGTTACCAATAGAGTTCATTGAAACTAACGACCACAGATTTAAAGTGTCATGAAACCCCCCTGCTTCAGCAGTGTTTTTTCACACCTCGGATTTGAAAAGGGTTCAAAAAGGGGGTGTGGTCTACTGTAAAAAAGTGGGTGGGTAAAGTGTGGAAAGAAGGAAGAGTGTGCATAAAAAGAAAGGTGTCATCAAGCGCATAATTAACACACTGGTAATGCAGCTGCAAATAGACTCCTGCATTTCAGCGCTTGAAACAACAGGAGACCAGGTTACCGCGACTGTCAAGAGCAGCTCGATGTTTCGATATTTACATTACTTAAAAAACTGATGATAAGTGAATCACATGATTTCAGGATCAGACTAGCTGTGTGTGTGTGTGTGTGTGACAGTATTCACTCTTCACAAAGACTTTAAATTATTAACCTGAAAGACAATTACTCACCATTTGTATTAACTTAAAATTATTACTGCAGCTGATCTGTAGTAATAATTTCACACTTCATGCGTGGGAGACCCCACCCTATTTCGGAGATCTCGGAGCTGAAGTTTTATCTACTTGGGCGTCGCTGGGTGTAGCGTCGTGTAGGATTTCAGATGGACATGACCAATGAAATCATCACAGTGGGGTGCGAGTCGAAATTGTTTAAGAAAACCAATCACGGTATCAATAGGAGGGAGCTCCCACACAGTTTTGTTGTGAAGTATAATACACTTGTTAGAATTGTGCTGGTCAGACACAGTCTGCGCATTGAAACATACGCAATTAAGACTATTCAATGACCTGCTCCTTTTTATTGTCATTACTTTGTCTCCTGTTTCTGCGCTTCTCTGGCTTTACTCAGTCAACTCTTGGCTGAGTTTTAATACAGTTTAGGGTACCAGACAAAACACTGGTTCTGGGTACCAAACAAGACTTGCTGTTAATGGGTTTTGGTAGACACATTTGCTGACAGACGAAATGGATATTTTCTGACAGGATCTGGCATCTGGGGCTGGATCTGGATCCGATAAAGAGAAGCCGATGATAGTAGATGAGGGAGAATCTGTCGTTCTGTTGATTTCATAGAATTGATACATACTTGACCTCCACATCTGATCTTTTTACTTTCGATGATTGTTTTAAAGACAACTTTCAAAACTTTTTAAAAACTCTTTCAAAGTAAATGGTGAAGTCTTCGAAAGGAATAGGGAATGGGGGGTAACTCTGAATAGGATCTCGGACTAATCTCTGACTAGGATCTCGCGGCCTAGTCAGTGACGCTGACACTTCACACTAACAAGAAGCTTTACTTCTAACCACAGGTGCAGAGCTGTAGTTGTAGCTGTAGTGTAACCACACACATTTGTGATACAGTTTGCACATGTCTGTTGATATTTCCACAAGCTTCTAGTGATGATGACCTCAACAAATTTGAACTGAAATCAGAAGTCAGTGATCACATTATTTATAAAATAATTTAGGAAAACATTACAGATTATGAACATATTGAATAGTTAATATACAGCTCCAAAAATGTTTTCCACATATCAGTTTTTAAGGGGTCATCGGATGCCCATTTTCCACAAGTTGATATGATTCTTTAGGGTCTTAATAAAAAGTCTATAATATACTTTGGTTAAAAATTCTCAATGGTTTTGTAAAACAACACCCTTTTTACCTTGTCAAAATCAGCTCTGCAAAAATCATCTCACTCCGTTGAGGCTGCTTTAAATGTTAATGAGCTCTGCTCACTAGTGATGTGACGTTCTGCGCCGAGGCTTCGAAGCTGGTATCAAAAAAACGAAACATCTGGCAGTGAAGCAGTGTACCGGAGCTTGATTCGTTTTGCCATAAACACGTGATCAGTGACGTCCGAAGCTTCATTTTCCTCTACAACCACGTGACTGCTTCGTAATCTGATTCAAAAATAGCGCGATCCCCTTGCGCAGGTTTCGAGTGTCATACACCTCTGTAATCGGTATTGAACTGAGACTGAGTTTATTTGAATCTTCAGCATGGAACCAGCTAAGAAAAGAGGCCGTTTGGAAGTCTGACAGCATTTTCAAGTTGTATCAACAAATAAAGTAAGATAATAATAATATGAATAACAATAGTTATTATTATTAAGAATGGTATTTTAAATTAACAAATATCTATAAGAATGAATTATAATATGAATAAATATTTACATGTGTATTTTATGCCTGTTTATGAAAATAATTACAATATGTTAATACTAATATTAATACATGTGACCTCCTTCTGTAGGTTGAGTGCCTAATTTGTTCTCAACAGCTTTCTTATAATAACAACACATCCTCGATGTTGAGACATTTTAGAGCTTTAGAAATTTGTAATTTCTTCTATTACTCACAAAATAAAATGTCAATTCCCCAGTTCACAAGCACTTTCACTACCCAGTTCACAAGCACTTCACAATTCTACAATAATGTTCTTTTCTTTTTATTATATATACATGAGCCTTACCTATGAACTCATAGGTATAGGACTAAGGTTTTTTTGTTTGTGTGAATAAGGCTGCATGTGTTGATCAAGGCAGATTTATATATATATAAAAAAAAAAATGTACAAGTTAGTTTGTCCCATTTATTCATTCTTTCATAAATTCATTAATAGGCTATTGTGTACTACATACACACAGAAAAACTGTTTTCAGAGCACAAAGTGTTTTATTACATGAAACAATACAAAATATAATAATAATGCCTAATAATAATAATAATAATAACGGGTCCTCTGAAACATGCAACACCTTCACCTTTTGACCACAAGATGTCATTAGTGTGCACAGTGATGGAAAGCTTCGAGTAATGAACCTTTTTACAATACATTTGAAGGGAAAGCTTTGGTGCTTCGGAAAGCTTCATTTCACCATCACTACTGCTCACCCCGCCCCTCTCTACTCTCAGTGGAGTGACGAGTTTGTTTACTTTAGCCGCGTTTAGCTGCTAAACTTGCTAACTAGCACATTATTAGGAAAGACGATTGCAAAGATTCATAAAAAAAACCCTTATACTCACTTCTGCTGTAAGTGAAACTGGATTACAACACACATTACAGTTTTTCTCATTTGCTAAGACACGCTCAGTGAAACTGGGATTCACTTGATCTTCATCATCACATTCTTAGCACAGGAGAAGTCTTCTCTTTCAAATGCCTTAACACTTTTTCATTTGTTTCACACATTTTTCACACCCTTTGTCAAAACAGTCACCACAGATCTCATTGAAAGATCCCAAACTCCATTGGATTCACTGTGTTGAACAAAAGGAAAACATCTATTAACAGCTGATAGAAAGTACTTGCATAATTATGAATATCCAATGCACCTGTGTGAAACTTGTTTGCACAACTCTTCAGCAATCAATCCTCATCCCTCTACAAAAGATGCCACCTCTGTATTGCTATTTGCAAGCATGGATCAAAGAGGCCATAGGCACGGAAGGAGAGTAAGAGGCCATGGCAGAGGGGCCCGAGGAAGAGGAGTTCGTATGCGTGGTGGAGGAGCTGCAGCAGCAAGAGGACAAAATCGAGCTCAAGTTCCAAATGAAATTCGGGCAACAATTATTGACCATGTCATCAATCATGGCTTGTCCTTTAGAGAGGCTGGACAAAGGGTCCAGCCCATTCTGAGTCGGAGCACTGTGGCATCTATTGTCAGGCTTTTTCGGAATGAGAACAGGTAATTCACAGTGTTACTGTAATGTATACCACTGTGTATTTCAGCGTTACTGCATTGCCCTGTTAGCAGAACAAACTGTGTCTACAGTAATGCAGATGTTTTATCAATCCCATTTATGTGACTGTCATACAGTAATGTCAATTTTGACATGCTTTTTGCTTTTACTTTATATAATCCACACATTACCACACACTGGTGGCAGAGGAAAGATATTTGGTATTGAACAGGAGTCTGACACTGTAGATATGGTAGTGGAAAACTATGCAATCAGACTGTGTGAAATCCAGGCAGCAGTAATTGCAGATCAGGGAGTATTTAGAAATATAAACAGTGTGAGTTTGGCAACTATAGATCGAGTCCTTAAACGAAACCATGTCAGAATGAAGCAGCTATACAGAGTTCCATTTCAAAGAAACTCTGACATCGTAAAGGAGGCACGATTCCAGTATGTGCAGGTACAGATTTTTTATTGTAATACCATGTTTACCATAGTTACATGCGACTGGAATAATTTGCTTCATGAATTTGCTCTTTTTCTTAGAGAATAATGGAGATTGAAGCTGAAGGGGCACATCACAAATTCATTTTTGTGGATGAAGCCGGCTTCAACCTCTGTAAAGTGAGGAGACGCGGGAGGAACATCATTGGGCAGAGGGCCACTGTCACAGTGCCAGGTCAGAGGGGTGCCAATATCACCATGTGTGCTGCCATCTCCAATGATGGGGTCCTTTGCCACATACCAACTATTGGCCCATACAATACAGAACGCCTCATCACATTTCTTGATGCATTGAAAGAAATACTGATTCCACCCGAAGAGAGAGGGCTGTTGAGGCCTGGCATGACTCTGTATGTCATAATTTGGGACAATGTGGCTTTCCACCACTCTCGCCTTGTGAATGAATGGTTTGCAGCACAGCCTCGTATTATGATGCAATTCTTCCCTGCATACTCACCTTTTCTGAACCCAATCGAGGAGTTCTTCTCTGCTTGGAGGTGGAAGGTGTATGATCACCGGCCATATGAGCAGATGCCCCTCCTGGAGGCAATGAATGCTGGTTGCCTGGCAATAGGTGCAGAGGACTGCCCGGGATGGATATGCCATGCAAGGAGGTATTTCCCTCGGTGCATTGCAAGGGAAAACATTCAATGCGATGTTGATGAGAACCTGTGGCATAATCGGCAAGAACGAATGGACTAAATGTGAAAGATAAAATATATATATATTTTTCTTTTTTTTTAAAAGGTATTTCCACCCATAAGTTTCCTTTGGTAGTTTTTTTTTTTTTTTTTTTCAGTATCCATTTGAGTTTGTAAAGTATTATATTGCATATTGATGGCTGTATTTTGTTATCCATCGTGTAATGATTGATTGAAAGAATAAATTAATTTGACCACAAGTTGTGGTGTTTGATGGAAATATTTGCTTATGTTGCATGTTTTTAATGTTTTGTGAGTGTTAGAGCATTTTGCTTACAAAATGAGTCATTTTGGCCATTGAGCTTCAGTTTTATCCTGTGTGTTAACTGTTTTGAAAATGTGATGTCAGAGTGGGCAAATGTGTTTAAGCAATCGAGAAAAACTGTAATGTTCAAACAACATGTAAAAGTGAACTTAGCATCCGATGACCCCTTTAAGGCCTTGTGACATTCAAGTTCACAATAAACACAACTATGTTTTATAATCTATGTTATTAATCAACATGATATCATTATATTATATAAAGCAGGTCTGAAAAAAAAAAAAAAAATGGGCTGGTCAGTTTCTGCCTTGGTTTTCACACTTCATCTCTTTCTCACACATTCACATGCAAGTAAACAGAAGCCTGAATGTTTTGTCACCTGTGGCAACTGAGAGCTCCAGTTTCATTTGACACGTTCACCAATGTTTGTTCTTGCATTAAACCACAGCATGTTTAAGGTTAAAGTGTCTCTATACTTGCCATTCTTCTCTGTCTGAATTGATCTTTGCTGCTATATTTGCCTAAAAATGCATGTTTTGATGTAAATCATTTAGATTGTTGTATTGAACTCATATGTGTTTGTTTTGCTGTGAAGTTGTTACAAGTCAGTTGACTGATGCAGCTGATGCCGGTAGTAGCTGAGTGTGGTTTGAGTGATCTGAAGCAAACAACACAACTGAATGTGATTTTAACAGCTGAAAAAAAGATTGTGGAAGTGCCTGTTCAGGACAATAAATCATAGAGTTCAACAGCCATGAATGCAACAATGGTTAAAAATAATTGTGCTTAGAGATAAAGATTAAGTTACGAGCAGAGTGGAGTATAAACTGATGGGACTAAAGTTCACACATTTATTTTTGTGACTGTGTGACTGTAATCAGCTTTTTTTTTTCTCTTTTTTTTCTCTTTCTTTTCTTCTCACACTTACATTTCAACAGAAGCACCTGCAGCCAAGATGAGGTTCATGTTTGTCACCTTTACTGACAACCTTTAAGGCATTTTTAAGATGTAAATGTGTTTTTGTCAACAAAATAAAGTTGTTAAACTGAATTAACAGTGAGTAGAGCTAAGTTGTGATGTCTGCAAAGATCAAGCATGAGGCTGAAGAATGCAAAGATTATGCTAAAGCATGTTTATTTAATATAGTACAAAATGAGCCATAAAGTAATACAGATATATCTTGAATATAACTTTTTAAAGAATTTTGCACTATAAAACACCACAGTGAGACAGCGCTGTTAGTGAAATAGCCTGTTCGTCCATCAAGTGGCGCTCCATCAGGTTTATCTGCAGACACACCAAGGCCTGTTTGTACCCCATTATTACAGCACTACTAACAAAATGACTAAAAATGAAAACAGTTCTGAAAAGCCATGGATTAAAATCCATTAACATACTATTTTTAATTAATGTTATAATGTTTGACCTTCTGATCTTGACTAAATACAAATTAAAGCACATTTGGAACAACAGTGATACTGTCAAAGGATTATTTAATTAAAATTATTTAATTTGTATATATGTATATTTATATTTACTATATTCATGTTCCACTTTCGGTAAACAACTGCAGTGTGATAAAGTGTAAAAGTGGATAGGAAACCGTCTTGTAATTGCTGACAAAATAACTCATGAAAATAATACCAATACTTACCAGCCAGACTCCATGAGTACAAACAGATTAAAAAAAAAACAAAAAAAAAAACATTGTCTTCAACAATTCCATGAAACATTTTCACAACAGAACAGTGATAATAATAATCGGGTCTTGAACATGTTTAATATATCATACCAAAGTGAATAAAGCTGTCAGTTTGTAGTAAAGTGGTTTAGTGAAGCTCTGCAGAGAGTGTGGATAAACTCTTCCAGTAGCTCCTCCTCCCTTCCCAAAATGACACTATTTGATACAGAAAGAAGACCAGAGAATGTGGACTCTTTCTAAAAACATAAATGTAGGATTTTTTATTATTAAAGGGAACCCTGGATATTAAGACTTGAATGGCTTACTATAAAAATAATTATGTCTCTTTCTGAAATATGTAGCAGAGAACCCACAAAAGACTTGCGTTATTTTAAAAATCCACATCATCCCATATTCTGGACTATTGGGGGCGCCATTATTTCAATGACATGAAAAGGTTTCGCTTGGTGAGCTACTGCCGCTACCTTTTGCTATTTTTTTTACCGCATTACAACTCCTAAAAAAAATACTCATACAATGCCACATTATGCAGCTTTTGGTTGTAATTTTAAGTCAAAGGGCAACAAGAGAAACGATGTAAGTCTTCACTGCTTTTCCTAGCAATAAGAAGAGAAGCAAAGAATGGGAAAATGTCTGTGGATGTTCGAAACTTTTAGTAGACCACAGCTATTGAAAGAGCACAGCTTTGAGTATTAGTCAATGAGTAAATAGACTACCATTTATGAAATGTCTGATGGACACAACTTTTTTATAGTTTTATAACCGCTGTAACATTGAATGTTTTTCTCATCTGCTTTTAATTGATCAGTTGTTGCCTTATTTTATAAAAAAAAAAAAATACCTGTTTTGTTGCTGTAAAATTTAGATTGTTGTTTTGAACTCATATCACACACACACACACACACACACACACAAAAAAAAAACTATGTGAAAGGAAGGTGCGACACAACGATGAAATGCAATGTAAAGTCTTTAATATAATCCACATTGGTAAATTCACACAGGTAACTCCACAAAAGGGTGACAGGAACACACATATTCATTGACGAGACCGGACACAAGGCATAGAACTCAAACAACTTATAAAGAGCGGCTAATGATAGACAGACAGGTGTTCGTGATTAAGTAATAACTGACACAACGAAGACAGGAACAGGAACAACCATATATGGGCACATGAGGGAAAAACCCATACAAAAAAGTCCAGAGGTGTGATAGGTTTAAGTTGGTCCTTAGCTGGTCATGAGCTGGTTTAAGTAGGTCATCCATTACGAAAATTAACCATGGTTTTACTCTAAATAAAACCAAAAAACAATGGTTACTATAGTTAAACCATGGTAACTACAAATTAACCATGGTTTTGCTACACTAACCATAGTTTAACCATGGTATTTGTAGTAAAACTGTGGTTAAACAAATGGTAATCAATCAACCAAAAAATATGGAGACTACACTGAGCTGGTTTGAGATGGTCATGTGCTGGTCCTGAGCAGGAGCTAGTTGCTTAGGACCATCGGACCAGCAAATGACCAGCTCAAACCGGCTCATGACCAGCTTAAACCAGCAGCCATGCTGCAAAACATACCTAACCAACACTGGTTTTGTCATCAGGACTGTCTGGCTAAAAAGCTTTTCATGTGGTAAGTCAGTCGTCTGATGCAGCTGATGTTGGTGGTTTAGTGGTTCCAACCATGTTCATGGAGCCACTAACACTGCATAATTTGCTGGTCTCCTTATGCAGTGTTGGGGCTGATTTGGTTGGTCTGGACTCGGAGGTTGACTGTAGTTTGTGGGGAGCATAAGAACACTGAATAAACTAAATAATGATTTTAACAGCTGAACACTATGAAAATACTTGATTAGACCAAAAAACTGTAGAAGCTTAAATTGTAAAATTGCATGTAGCATGTAGTTAGCATGTTGCTAACTGTAGCATGATTTGCAAGTTAATAGCATGATTCTAGGTGTTAGGCTTGGATAGATAGATAGATAGATAGATAGATACATCCTTTTGAAGCTCTCCTAAGTGTTTGAATCGGCTTTGCTTAACAGTATTCTCAAGCTTACAGTCATCCCTGTTGCTTCTGCACCTTTTCCTACCCAATTTCTTCCTTCCAGTCAACTTTGCATTTAATATGCTTTGATACAGCACTCTGTAAACAGCCACCCCTTTCAGTAATGACCTTCTGTGAGTTATACTCTTTGTGGAGGGTATCGATTGTCTTCTGGACTATTTTCATGTCAGCTGTCTTCCCCATGTGATTTCAAAGAACAAGAGATACCCGGAATTTATACTGTAGGGATGGACATTTAATGAAACTCAAATGTAAATATTTTAATACTTTGAGATACTGGAGTTTTGATTTTCATGAGCTGTAAGCTCTAATCATCAAAATTAAAAAAAAACAAAAAAACTTTAGAAATGTTTTACTTTACATGTAATAAATCTAGAATATATGAAAGTTTCAGTTTTTGAAATAAGTTACAAACAAAAAATGAACTTTTTCACAATATTCTATTTAAAAAAAAAAAAAAAAAATGCACCTGTAGATAGATAGATAGATAGATAGATAAGAAATATTAGATGAGTTTTATGGAGTCTAAATGGATTATAAATAGTACACAGAAGGGAAGCTACATCTTCAGTTTTATGAAAACCATAGTCATAAATCAGAAAATATTTAGTAGTGTTTTCTTCTTCTTCTATTTTTTCCCCACTTGTGGTCAACATCTTCCTGAACTGTTTGACAGATTGTTTCTAATGGAAACACCCACAGCCATGATAAGATGTTTAAGATAATAAAACTTTTAACATGTAAACTTACCTAATATTATACCACTAAAGTGTTTTTCAAGTCAGCTGTGGGTCTTTTCACACCAGGTCACTTCATGTGTTTTTAATGATCGGATAACTATCTGTTTTGTTAAAACATTCGCACCATGTCTACACTAGACGTGAGCGGCACAGCGTGACGCAGAAGGCAACAGAGACCATAATCAGTGAAAAAATTGGTATGAAATTAGTGTGAAAATGTTTTTTCCACTTGTGGTCAACATCTTCCCGAACTGTTTGACTGATTGTTTAATGGAAACACCCACAGCCATGATAAGATGTTTAAGATAATAAAATTTTTAACATGTAAACTTACCTAATATTATACCACTAAAGTGTTTTTCAAGTCAGCTGTGGGTCTGTTTACACCAGGTCACTTCATGTGTTTTTACTGATTGGATAAAACATTTGCACCATGTCTACACTAGACGCGAGCGGCGCAGAAGGCAACAGAGATCATTAAAATCAGTGATTCTGTCTGCACCGGATGCGGTCTCTGATTCAGCGCTGCTTGTTGTTTTCTGTCTTCTGTTTCTATCTGCACAGCATGAAGGGAAAATTATACGAATTTATGAATGAACCGCTCGTTTTAAATCTTCCCAGTCTACTGACATTTCTATATGCCCTCGGTTCCTCGCCTTCAAGTTTTTCCTGCCTACAAACAACCCATGACAGTCTTGACAGCTTTTAAAGGTCAAAAAGAGGCAGAACAATTTAAGGAATATATAAAGCATCTTTATTTTTGTACAAAAGGAAGCATAAAGTAATGAAAAATAAAATATATCTTGCATATAACTTTTAAAGAAGTTTATTCTACAAAATGTCCGCAAGTGAGAGCAACTGGTGAAATAACATGTTTATCCAGCAGGTGGAGCTTTAGCAGATTCTCCTGTATTAACAGAGATGTGCAGGACTGTTCATACACCATTACTATAGCACTGACAAACCTACTGAATCTGTTTTAAAATATGACAGCAATACAAGTATAAACAAAACAAAACGTGCTTTAAAGCCTCGGATAGAAATTCAAAACAACGCAGTGGAATGCACAAACATGTTATGTGTGAATGATCTTTTCCACTTTCATAATTTCAATTAAAATTGTGCATAACCTCTGAACAAATCATGCTTTGCTTTGAACTGAATGAAGTCAAATGAGTTGTGTGAGAGCTGGTTGTAATAAATATCAATCTATTTAAGATCCTACCTAATATTCAAAAATCTGTTTGTGATTCCTGTGACATGTAAAATAAGCATACATTTATATTTAAATAAAAACATTTTCACACTAATTTCATACATTTTTACAGTATTCAACCTTTAGAATCACAGTTTGTTCAGCATCTCGCAGTGATTCCTGCATACACCACCTCTTCCTCCTCTTGATCTCTCTGTAAAAAACACAAACACACATTCACTGATGTACATCACTAATATATTTAGCAAGATCATTATTGACCATTTATATTCGTCCAAATTCTGCCACGAAAGTACACCAATTTCATTAATACAATAACATTAATACATCTTATCTAATAAAATTTCCTATAATAGTATCTCCACTTTTTGTGTGGTGAAAGTATTTCTATGTTATTGATATTATGACATATAAGTGTCAAACACTGCATTATAGGATACGTTTACACTCCTTATCCTCAGTTGCACTTTTGGATATTCAAAGGAAATGAAGATGATGAATGGCAAAAGATAAAATTATAATGTAATGATTATTCATTCAGCAAATAACTTAATGTTACTTTTAATGTTAAAAGAAATATCAATTATTATTATTAGTAATAGTATTACTATTATTGTATACAGTTTCAGGAAGGATCTCAATATATAGCCAGTGATGCATGCAGTGCATGAGGCAGTACTACAGTTCCCAGCATGCACTGCAACAATGTTTTAAAGTATAAGTGAAACTGTTTTTTTTTTAAAAATGAACAGATAATACCACAAAATATCACAATTGAACAGATAATACCACAAAATTTGAAGATTCACTAATTCATTCAACATAGGACTTAAAACATTGTAAGAGAGTAAGCAGGGTTGAGTATGAAGAGAGGAGCAAAAAAAAGGAAATGACCTCAAATAAACAATGACTAAACAAGAGGCAGTATTCACACATAAGATGCAACGTGCCAAAAGCTGGCTGGGCAGGTGCAAAAAAAGTGTGAAAAGAAAACTGCAGTCGGTTATTTGCACTCATCACTGAAAAACATTGCTCACCCATGCATTGCAATGCCTGGAAAAATCTATGCTGTTTTAAATACAGCAGAAATACGATTGCACAACTTATTTATGTGGAGTGTCACCAGCATTTCTGTTCAGGGATAATGACACAAAACACTGACTTAATGAATGCCTTAACTTTCTTATACTCTGCATAAATAATTTGTCCACAGATCACAAGAAAAAGCTTGGTAACACTTCATTTTAAGGTGTCATAATACAAAGTAATTACCTAATTAAATACTTAGTATTAGCCATTGTACTTACATGAAACAAAATGCACTTACCATGTAACTAAGTTATGTAACAGCCTGTAATTACAGTTTGTAATTATGTAGATGTAAAAAGCAGCTACTGTTACACATATGTGACCCTGGACCACAAAACCAGTCATAAGGGTCAATTTTTCGAAAAGCTTTATACATCATTTGAAAGCTGATAAACAAGCTTTCCATTACTGTATGGTTTGTTAGGATAGGACAATATTTGGCCGAGATACAATTATTTGAATATATGGAATCTGAGGGTGCAAAAAAATCTAAACAATGAGAAAATCACCTTTAAAATTTCCAAATGAAGCTCTTACTAATGCATATTACCAATCAAAAATCAAGTTTTGATATATTTACAGTAAGAATTTTACTAAATATCTTCATGAAATTTGATCTTTACTTAATTTCCTAATGATTTTTGGCATAAAAGAAAAATCAATAATTTTGACCCATACAATGTATTTTTGGCTATTGCTACAAATACACCCCAGAGACTTAAGACTGGTTTTGTGGTCCAGCGTCACATATGTAACAGACGAGTCTGTTACACAGCTACTAATGTAACCAAAAGATTGTTACATATTTGCTGCAGACTTTATACAACGTAATTATAAATTTAAGTAGACATAAGCTACTTAAAATAAAGCGTATCAAAATGGTACTTAAGTGTACTTCATGTGTATCTATACTGTACACCTTATCCAGCTTCATCTTAGTTTGATTGAACCCACCAAACACAGCTTAAATACATGTAATATCTAATTACATTAGAATTACAGAATATTACACAAACATAAGCTACTTAAATTAAAGTGTATCAAGATTGTACTTAAGTGTACAAATAGCTGTGTACAGGCTGTTCCATAACTTAGTTACATGGTAAGTACATTTTGTTTCATGTAAGTACAATGGCTAATACTAATGTCTTATGGACAGCTTAAAATAAAGTGTTACCAAAAGACTTAAACCAAAATAAATGTTCTTACCGATTTCTGTGCTTTTCCTTTGTAGAATGTTGTTTCAGAGTAAGTGATCTCTTCTGTACAAGTCTGATCTGTTGCAACAATAATGACAGACTTGTTAAAATAACAAAGTAATGAATAAAAATGATCAGATAATTATTGTTTAATTTTCTCTAGAACACTGTTTCATATTATTTTAATGTTAATAACATTTATACGTTTTATTTTATTATTATTATTAGTAGTAGTAGTAGTAGTATTATTTTGTTTTTGTTTTTTTTGTTTGTTTTTTTTTGTTTTTTACAGATGTATAAGCATTAGGTCATACTTGCCTTCTAGATTTGCTTTTGTATGTTTCTTGCAGGTGCAGAAGATCATGACTACAGCAACAATCAACAGAAATTCTGTTGCAGCAGCAGCAGCAGAGATCAGCACGCTGTACAATATGGTTAGGGTGTATTCTGTAATAGACAACATGAGCTGTTAATGTGAATGAATCTCTCAGTGTGATCTACAACAAACACTACATGAAGAATCAGCACTATGAGATCAGGGCTGCATTTCCCAAAAGCATCGTAAGCTTAAGTTGATCATAGCTCCATTGGTGACAGTGGTTTACGATGCTTTTGGGAAACGCAGCCCAGCTCAGTAAGCAAATGCTTATATCATCACTGTTCCACCTGCATGTGTCTGACAGAGTTTGCTGATGTCCAGATGTGTGGTCTGGTTGCTGATGGGATTGTTGATCACACAGCTGTAGGTGTTTTTATCCTGATATTCCACCTCCAGAGGTAGAGAGAGACTGATGTTGAGATCAGACACACTGATGTTGGACAGTAAACTGTTTTCTTTGTACCAGGAGAGAGTCACATCACTCACATTCACCACTGAACACAACAATAAACAATTCTGCTGTGATAATGATGATGAACAATTCTGCTGATTTGATGATGATGAACAGCCTCTGCTGACGACAGGAACAGGCAAATGAGCTGAAAGGTGATATTAGAGAAAAAAACAAAAAACAAAAAAAAAAAAAACAGTTTAAGGATAAGAGAGCCATTTAATTCGTCAATATTTGATATGTTGAGCTGAAGTTCATTATGAAAGACAGTTGGGTTCATCACACATATGATGTTGACAACCCCTTTCTCAAACAAATTCATATTTAAAATGGAATTAAAGTATCAGCATTGAATTACTTTTAAATTAGTTGATGAATTTGACATAAAAAAATGCATAATTTATTACATAATTTTATTAAAACGACTTTCTAAAATGAATTTGTGTGTTGATGTGTAATTGGGTCAAAACCAAATTAGTTTTATGTATTGATTTATAGTTTTACTCTTGTACCAGACCTTCAAATATGAAATTCCATCATAAAAATAGATTTCATAAATCTATTGTGTGATATTGTGTACAGTAATCATAAGATTAATATGTGAGTTTTAATGTAAATAATAGAATATTTATAATAATATCACAGAATATTTTCATTAGCCTTCATTTCCGATCGAGCTGTAATTGTCAAAGTATGCACATAGTGTGAAAATTATATTCAGTTTTTTTGTATTATGTAGTCAGTAACATTATTTCAGATTTAAAATGATTAAGATGCTTATTTTTCTTAAAGTTCACAGCCAAAATCCATCATTAAAGAAATACACACATATCAACTGGGGTCAACAAAGGGTAAGTAATCCTCTACTCACCATAGACAGTAAGACTGAATGTGTTGAGCACTGCATCTGTTCTGCTTCCAGTTACACTATAAAGTCCAGAGTCTGCGATTTTGGTGTTTGTGATGGTCAGAGATCCAGTCTGATCCAGCTTCAGTCTGCCTCTAAATATCCCATTAGCATTATAATCATCATCATGATAACACCTGCTCTTATTGTTCTTTCTGTCGAGTTGAGCTATGAGAATGGTGTGCCCAAATTTCCACATTATCTGATCATCAGTTTCATTGGTGTGTAGAGTGACAGAATCTCCCTTCATCACTGACACTGACTTCACTTCATCGCCAAACACACCTGATGAACAAATATTCGTTCTTTGAAATTATTTAAACATTTCTCATTGCAAAAAAAAAAAAAAAAATGACTGACTCTGCGCTCAACATATAATTCAGTAATGCACAATAAACAAACCCTTTGATGTGGGTGGAAAAGAAAAGTGTTGAAATTAATATCATGAACACAATAATGTTTTAGTGTTTAGAAAAAAAAAAAAAAACATGAAAATGAATGTTGGATATAATAAATATCAGAATTATGTTCATAATGTGTGCATAAATAATAAAATTCATAGAACTGAAATCATAAAACTGCTTACCAGCCAGACTCCACGAGCACAAACAGATGAAAATAAAAGTCTCAAACATTTTCTTCAAATGACAACAGACATGATTTCAGAAAAGGCGACATTTAAGACAAAACACAACAGAAATGTTCTAATAATTTTTTGAAAACTGACAGCGACAGAGGAGCTGAAGAGCAGTGTGCTGTCGGTCTGTAGTGGTTTAGTGAAGCTCTGCAGTAAGTGTGAATAAACTGCTCCAGTAACACCTCCCACACAGTCTGTGTGTCTTCTCACATGGTTTTTACATACAAAATATTATAGTAATTGAGTTTAAGAACAACTGCTACTGGTGCATGTTCCCATTTCTCCCAGTTCAGTATTTTAAAGGGGTCATTATATGAATTATTATTATTATTATTATTATTATTATTATTATTATTATTACTAATATAACATGTTCCTTGAGGTTTACTTATAATGTTATAAATACTTATAAAGTTTTTGTTTGTTTGTTTTGTTTGTTTTTTCTTTTTGCAGAAAAAAAAAATCTACCATACAAATATATTTATTGACTCTTTGATTAATCAGAGTGTGTTTGTAAGGTACTCTTTGTAAAACTGCTTTAGAAAAATTTACAGTGCTACAAATACAACTGAAATAATAATAATAATAATAATAATTAAAAAAAAAACTGAAAATTGAGATTCTGAAATAAAAAGAGAGAAAAAAAAAAGAATCAATTAGTACTTAATATGTTAATATTTTAATATGTAATGTCTCCTCTAGTTCAAGAACATCTCCACTTCCCTGAATATCTGATTCATCACTGTGCGATGTTGATATTTGCTTTCTCTTGTTCATTTAAAAACTTCTGGATCTGATATCATAAACCAGGACAACAGTCAGGACAGTTAACCCATTCAGTAACCCATAACACTGGAACGATATGTTCAGCTTAAATAAACACAAAAACATAATCAGTTTTACACATTTATTTTGCAGTTTAATAAATTCTGTTTAAACTTTCCAGCAACGAGGTTACTCCAAAGAGGATTTTAGACACTTATTTAGGGCCTGATTTTTTTTTTTTTTTTTTTGAGGGGTGGAGGGGAGCATTTTTTAGACTTTTTAAGTATATATTTATCTCACATACATGTTTGATCATGCAGTGCATTTTTGTTTTTAGAATAGTGTAATTATTGCACAATAACTTACACACAGCACAAGTCTGATTTCCACAAACACATTTATTCATTATTTTGATTTCAAATCCAAACATTGTTATTGAAAATACTTTTTCAGCATAGTTACCGCAAACAATGCGCTGTCACTTTAATTCTGCGCGTGCAGCACAGATTCCGTGCAGAAACGATTTCTACACTGCTGCAAACGCACCGCTCCTGTAACGCACTACTAGACTGCAACCGTGTGCAGCTTGAACGCTTTAATCTGTTAGCATGAGCGTGGAAAAAATACGCACTGCAAACGGAGGTATGTGATCGTGACGTTATGTTTTTACGCTTCAAGTGTGCATGAGAACCCAGTCTCCAGGAGAATGGTTAAACACTGGAAAGAATAAAAAAGAAATGTAGTCTACACACTTTAGCAACGATGTGACACTGATTCTATTGTGCAAGTAACAATTCCTGTGTCAGCTGTGCAGCTGGCTTATAGTCAGACGCAATGTGGTGATTGGAAGCTATTAGCGCACTTTTGAGAGAGAAAGAGAGAGCGCGCGGTCATTCATCATGCGCTGTTTGTGAAATTACGGCTCACTTAAAGTTTTCAAATTACTTTATGAGTTATTAAATGAAGAAATATGAATTGTACCTGGCCTTCAGCATTATAATTGTTTTACCCGCGACGAAAAGAGACTGAGACGGTGCCGCTGCATGTCATACCAAACCTCTCACGGCAGCCGCGTCATCAGCTTTAGATCGTTTTATGATATCGGCCTTTTTGAAGACTGCCGATCAAACATCCCCAAGGGATTATCGGCCGATAATGATCGGTAGCCGATCAATCGGAGCACCCCTAGTTGATATGTCCTCTCAGCCTCTTTAAATTTGTGCCCATCTCTGGATTGTTGCCCAAGAAGTACCTTTAAACAAGAAGGCGAAGAGGAAAGCTGCTAGTTTCTTTTAGGTGGGTTGAAAAAGGTGTCAGTTTCCTGTCACAACCTTCAGTGGGTCACTGCTGTTGCAGGACAGAGCAAAAAGGTGAGAGAACAAGGTGATATTAACCCTAACCATTTAAATAACAACAGCTTAAAACATTTCCATCACAAACACCTGGTTGAATATATGTACTGTTTGCAGAGGATGGAGCATCCTTTTAAAAAACAACTTTCTCTTTGGTCTCCAGCACAGACACAAAAGTTTAATCTGCAACAAACCAACTGATGAAGATGTTTTCTTAATTTGTTGTCGTTTTTCTATTTGCATGTTTTTTCTTAAGTTGCAGCGCGTTGAGCTCTCTCGGCCACCGTAATTTTCTGTGAATGTGCAAGCTGTCCGGTTCATTAGCAGCTGTAGGGAAATAACGAAGAATAACAAGTAAATGGTAAAACTGTTTGCACTACAAACCAGTGTGTTCATAATTAAAATAATACACTAAAATAATACTTAACATAGCTAATCACGTAACAGTTTTGATATTTAAAATCTGCCATTTTTTATAATAGATTATTAATTATTTATTTTAAAACCAAGATAGTTGCAAATATAGGACTTTTAAAACATTTTTTCAAGACCAAATGATTAAATTCAGAAGTAATAGCAGGTTCAAATCGTTTATGTTGACTTCAAGCAGTGAGGCAACCTTTTTGTTTACATTTAGATCCTTTAAATGAAATGAATACATCATTAGTATCATAGTCAGAAACATTCTACAGCAATGTCTTTTTCCAGTAATCATGACCCCGTTAAGATAATCCATTTACCATTTACCTTACTCTGAGCAGTTTCATGTAAGTTAGAAAAATCTGTAGAAAGAAAACATTAAACTGCTCACAACAAATTTGTTGACGACTTGACACTTGAAAATACAATAAAAATGAGATGGACAACATTACATTGAACAGTAAAGCAAGCTAGGGGTGCTTAGCCTCACACTTCCTTAAACGTCAGTGGCTGTAGCTGTTGCACGAGGCTGCAAAATAACATATTAATAGAGTACAATACGACTCGGCTGTTAATATTTTGTACCTATGGTAGTACAGAGTCAAAATTTGCCCACAAATAATCCCTTACCTTTATCGATTTACAATTTTTCAGTTGACGAAGCAGACAACGGCTGCTTGGTATCACACACACACATACTTAACACACTTACACACACAGCAGGGAAAAAATATGAAGAAACCCAGCTAACGTTACTAATATTAGATGAATTCACTCTACCTTTGCCATAATCCACGACACTATAATTTCTCTGGTTGATAATAACGTTAACGATCATAAAGCCATCTTACGAGAGAGGGCTGGCGCAAACTGTGGCATCGGCATCTCGCTGCAAGACTTTAGGTGAAGCAGCCGATTTCGTTCCCCTCGGAATGTCTGTTTCCCTTTACGCAACCGTACTACAATTCTTGCGTAGTTGCCTAGTTACCATACGTACGATCAGAACTAACGTGCGCAAAAAGCATAACTGGATGTACGGCAAGTCTAATGGTTCAATATACCGTAGTTAATCTGAAACTTGAAAATAGTTTTGAAAAGAGAGTTTGAACTTGAAATGTAATCATTATTAAATGTATTTTCTTTTAATCACATTTATTATCTATTTAAACGTGACGTTTATGGCTTTATTATATGCCTTCTTGTTGTTGTATTTATTTGTGCGCTGAATGCCTCAAAAAAAAAAAAAAATCTTGTATGTGGTGTGTGCAAAACATACATTAAAATAAATATACAATTAACCATGTTACCAGAATCCTATATGTACACGTGAACATTTTCATGGATACTGTTTTTTCTTCTCCATAGTCAATAAACTACAAACCTGGTAAACAAATTCTGTGCCTTTGTCAGTAAGTATTCTCCCTGTAAAGGAAATTAATGCAGTGAGAGACAACTGCAGCTTGATAGTCCTGGTGACTTTCACCACTAAATCCATGCCCAGCAGTTCCAGAGGTCTGTCCACCTTAAAATTAAACTAGCACGACAAATACATGTGATCAGTTCTGTGACCTTATGACTTACCTGTCTCAAAACCCATGCACATCTGTGGACAAAAAGCTTACACATATGGGGATGTACTTGGACTCCTGCTTGATGCTAAAATAACACTGAGCATTCCAACATAATCAGTTTATATGTCTCACAGCAATGTTGAAAAGGAAATAAGCCTATAGCTAAAATGGCAAGCTTGTTTTTTTTTTTTTTTTTTTTTTTTTCTTTTCCAGTGTTCTAATTCTAAATAAATAACCAAATACTTGGCCTCTTTTTGTTTGTCTGTTCATTATATTAGCTTTATTAAAGGAGAAGTCTACTTCCAAAACAAAGATTCACATATAATGTACTCACCATGTTTTTCTTTCTTCAGTCGTAAAGAAATTGTTTTTTGAGGAAAACATTTCAGCATTTTTCTCCATATAATGGACTGATATGTTGCCCCGATTTTGCACTTCCAAAATGCAGTTTAAATGCAGCTTCAAACGATCCCAAATGCAGTTGTAAACGATCCCAGCCGAGAAAGAAGGGTCTTATCTAGCGTAACGATCAGTTATTTTCATAAAAATAATACAATTTATATATTTTTTTAATGTCAAATGCTCGTCTTGTCTCACTCCGCCTAAACTGTTTTTGTTCCAGTTCATGACAGTTAGGGTATGTCGAAAAACTTCCATCTCATGTTCTCTCTTAACTTCAAAATCATCCTATATCACTGTTTTATCTTTTTTGTTAAGGGTGTTTGATCTTCTTAGCATGTTCACTTTGCAAACACTGTGTCAGTACTTATGCAGCGATGTGGGATGATTTTGAAATGATTTTTAAAGTTAAGTGAGAAAATACAATTGAAGTTTTTCGACATACCCTAACTGTCCATTGAGAGCAAGGCAAGACAAGTGTTTGAGAATAAAATGTATTTAAATTGTATGTTTTTTTAATGAAAATATCCGATCGTTTCACTGGATAAGACCCTTCTTCCTCGGCTGGGATTGTTTACAACTGCATTGGAATCGTTTGAAGCCGCATTTAAACTGCATTTTGGAAGTTCAAAATCGAGGGGCACCATACCAGTCTATTATATGAAGAAAAATGCTGAAATGTTTTCCTCAAAAAAACATAATTTCTTTGCGACTGAAGAAAGAAAGACATGAACATCTTGACAATGGGGTGAGTACATTATATGTGAATCTTTGTTTTGGAAGTGGACTTCTCCTTTGATAATTTGTTTTTCTCAGTTTGGTCATTCAAAAATAACATCTTTAAGGCATTAAGCCAAGTTAAGCATTTTTCTTATAATGGTTTATGGGTGGAAAATGCTATAGATTCCATTATGTAGATTTTATACATTTTAGAATATTATTCAGACTGCAGTATAAAAACTGCACACCTGAGATGGTGTCAACTTTAATACTGATATTAATCAAAATATATTCGCAAAACACATGGCATGTCCTATTACTATGTAATAGCACTGTTTTCATGCCTCTGTCTCCCTGACGGAAAAATCTATTACAAAAAGAATGTCATTTTTGCCAATGCAATTCCATTTTCCACCAGTAGGAGATAAATGAAGGGTTGTGACAGTTGCACACTGTCCTACACTTTAAAATAATGTCTCCATCTTTTTTAATGTCTCAATTTCCCAGATGGAAAACCTATTACAAAAAGATAGGTAGTTCTGGACATGCCATTCCATTATCCACCAGTAGGTTGAAAGGTTGTGAAAGTTGCACAGATGTCTCTGTCTACCTGATGGAAAACGCTATTACAAAGAAAAATGTTAATTTTGGTTGTGCAATTCCCTTTTCCACCAGTCCACCAGTAGACAAATGAAAGGTTGTGAAAGTCATGCACTCTCCTTTCCTATGTAATAACACTGTTTTTATGTCTCTGTCTACCCTATGGAAAATGCTATTACAAAAAGAATGTTCATTTTGGAGATGCAATTCCCTAATCAGCCATTTGGGGTAAAAAGAGAGGAGAGGATGTGAAAAATGTCCACTGTCCCCTTCTACTGATTGACACTGGTTTCATATCTCTATCTTCCTGCTGAAGTAAATTATTACAAAAAGGTTAATTTTGCACATGCAATTCCCTAAACAGCCACTAAGGAAAAAAATGAAAGGTCCGTGACAAATGTTCACTGTCTCCCTCTATTGATTGACACTGGTTCCATGTCTCTATTTTCCTGCTGAAGAGAGTTATTACAAAAAGAAGATTCATTTTGGACATGAATTTCCCCAATCAGCCAGTAAGTAGGAGTAAAAAGACAGGTTGTGAAAAATGTCCACTGCTCCCCTCTATTGATTGATGCTGAATTCATGTCTTTGTCTCCCTGATGTAAAAAGCTATTACTAAAAGAAATGTAATTTTCATACTGTTTAGATTTTTTTTAGGGCAAGTCGTTTTGGAGTTATTGCCGTTTATCACTGAATGTGTGAGGAATATTGAAAACAATACTAACTTAACCCCGCTACGTTACACAGGGAAAGAGATCACTATTAGCACTAAGAAAAGCTAAAGTTAAGTCAAAAGATAATGACTTTTATGACACTATCATATAAAAAAGGCATTTGACATTTCAACACTTACCGCTGAGTTTGTCGGAGAACACTGAGGAGATGAGATAACTCAGACCACACGAGAGAGATCATTCATGACACAGCACACAGACACGGGATGGAATTTACAGTAGTTTCCTGTAACAACATTGATGTCTATGGTAGTGATAAAAATAGAGCAAAATCCCTTTTGAAAGTAACTGGCGCTTCGAACAATGTTTGTGTTGACTGCATCGTTTTGCCACTAGATGGCGAAAAGTGACTGTTAAAAAAATCTATTTGTCACTGAATAATTCAATGAAGAGAAATGCTGATTTATCCACTTAGTACAACTTAACATTTCAAGTTGACTAAACTTATTTTAGTTGACTGAACTTAAAATTTTAAGGCAGCAGGGTAACAAATTATTTTAAGCTGACTCAACAAATTGTGTTTTATTTTTTACAGGAAACGTTTAACGAGAGACTTTGTGCATTGCGTTCATATTCTGCTGTTCTGTGGCCACGGATTTGCAGGTCTTGTCTTTATCTCCTACAGATGACTTGCAGAACCCTGTACGTTCTGCTATTAAAATAATTTTAATCGTTTAACCACCACAGCGTCTTGTCTCCATTGGCAACATGCACGATTTGTGAGGACTGCAAGTGAGGTCGCATGTAGCAGAGAGTGCAAGTGGCGATTGCGAGTGACATTGTAATTTAGTTTCTTTTTTCTTGGCTTCACCACCTGGTTACTGTTGTAAATTGTTGAGAGATTCAATTAAAGAAATAATAAAATAAAATAAAAATAGAAAAGACAAGTGACAATGCAGATGCATGTCTGCAGCCAGACCCTTCTCGTGAAAGCAGGAACTCTTTGAACCACCAGTGGCAGTTTCCACATGATGGAAAAATGGCATATAATTGTTGGGCATACTGAAATGACAGTTCATTTTACTTAAAATGTTTAAAAAAAAAAAAAAAAAAAAACCTTAATTTAGCTTACATCAGTGCTATCAGCGCATGCATGACCTATTGATGAGACTCCAGTGGGCATGACAGATTGTGCACAATGTTATATAATATTACAATAAAGACAAAATTGCAAAATTGCTTTCTTTGCTGTGTAGTCAAAACATCTGTAACAAAATTGCTGTGTTTGCTGTGTAGTCAAGGCATCTGTAAATATGGTTAAAAGATCAATCTAAGACCAAAGAATGGAATGCCACATTTTATTATTGGGTGTTTTAACAAATACATGTTTTACCAAAACATAAGAGTAATGTGAGCATACGTACTGGGACAATTTAACTTTAAGAAAATGTAAAGGACAATATTTGGCTGAGATACAACCAAAATCTGGAATCTGATGGTGCAAAACAATCGAAATATTGAGAAAATAATAATAAAGTTCTTAGCAATGCAATGCATATTACTAATAAAAAAATAAGTTCTGATATATTTATGGCAGGAGATTTACAAAATATCTTCATGGAACATGATCTTTACTTAATATCCTAATGATTTTTGGCATAAAAGAAAAATCAATAATTTTGACTCATACAATGCATATTTTTATTATTTTATTTTATTATTATTATTATTATTATTATTTCTATTTTTGGCTATTGCTACAAATATACCCGTGCTACTTAAGACTGGTTCTGTGGTCCAGCGTCTTTGCTGCTGATCTGTCCTTATGATCCAGTTCAACCATACAAATATGCATTTTACATTTAAAATAATTTACTTTTCGTTTAGCCTGAAGGGCAATTCATTTCATTTTTTGGTGTGAAAGGGCTGAGATGCTAACAAACTTTTTCGAAGACTCTAAACCACTTCTATGAAGGAAATATTCAACAGAACCGTATCAAATACAAGTGAGAGAAGTGTCAACAGTTGTGTGCATTATTTGTGTGATTTTAGGGACTAAACTCACCTGAAAGCAGTGAAAACAACCATGAGAGACGGAGTTTTGCGGCTTGTGTCAGTTGGAGCGGCAGCCCCGTTTCCATGGTAACTCCCTCACCGCCAGTGTTTGAATGTGACTCCAAAGATCAGCGCCCACGCCCATTAAAGGTTCATGAAACCCCAGACTACTTTTTCTGAGATTTGAGCAGAGGTGTTTGTGTTGCACATCATATATGACAATGTTAGCATCCATTCATTTTAATTGTTGGAGAAAACTGGTTAATTTTGAGCTTTTTTGCTCTATTTTCATCTTCCGGGTTTAAAATCTACATTGTGCTGACGTCACAGTTTGTGACGTGGCAATGGACTATAGTACATCAATGACGCGTCGGTGTCTCATAATTATTCATGAGGTTGCGCGTTCTTATCCTATGAGAAGACGCTTCGTCTAATTATTGACAGATCTGTGACAGATGCTTCAGAGTGTGAGACTGTGTACAATAACTGAGAGAAATGTTAATGGATCGAAGGAGACTGTTTTTGTTTGCTTTGTAAGTAGAGTTCGGCACAAACACAATTCATTCATAAGGTAAGTGTAATAGCGGTTTTTACAGCTCCTTAACGCAACCTATCAAAAGGATTATGGATCCCGCTAAATAAGCCTTAAAAGTTAATAGAGGTGCAACAGCAAGTTTCATATGTTTTCGATGCAGAGTGCAAATGCCTGTGCATTTATTTGTGTTGTTAACTCAAAGGGAGCGAAATGAAAGTGTCTGAACCATAGACTGTAAAAAATATGGACATAGTGTCTGTGACATCACCCGTAGGTTTCTGAAGAGCATTTCTGAAGCTCTTATTGGGTGGGAGTCAGCCGTTGCCATCTTGGAATCGCGTCACTGCACGTCACTCGTGGATAATCGAAAATGGGCAAAGAGGCGAGACCTGGGTGGAGCTGGTTGCTGAAACCATGCCCGCCTAGCGCGACGGTGGTGACAGCAGTGGCAATCCACCTGTCACTCAAGTGGCCACACACTAAATTATGCAGAACTTTAAGGCTTAATATAATTTAAACAGATGAGTTATAAAAAAAATCACCCCCCTCACAGCTGACATGAAGGGCAAAATTAGCTATATAGACCAAAAGCACTTTTTGTACCAGATTGTAAACATATTTTTTTCTGCTGTAATGTTGGACATTTTAAAGTGCTCCTATTATGCCATTTTAAAGGTTGCTAATATTGTTTTAACAGACTCCCAAAACAGGTTTACATGTATGCAAGGTCAAAAAACACTTTAGTTTTCTCGAAAAATAGATTTAATTTTACCCCATTTCTAAATGATTCGTAAACGACTCGTGCGAAGCAGTTAGAAGAATCAGTCTCTCTAAACCCCTCCTTTCTGTGAGCCCTCACTGCTGTGATTGGTCAGATGGCGCAGTCTTTATGATTGGTCTACTGCGTACAGCGTGTCGGAGAACAAAACGCCCATTGCCATAACTGACTGACAGGTCCTGGATACTTGTCAATGCATAGAAAAGATGGCATCGATTTTACCATACCAATTCGAGCCAGAGTCTGACGATGAAATGGCTGAAGTGGCTGATCGACAAGTTAGCACGGTCTACCGTGGAAAGTGCTCGCAATTTGCTTATGTAAGCGAACCGGGAACACCTTTATGCTGTAAACTTCAACACTGAATAATGAAACTAATTGAAACTAATGGGGTTCATAGCACAGTGCTTTCCGCATTCGGTGTGAAAGCTGCTTCGTGCGCCATCCTTTATCATATCATATCAACTAATGAGACAGACAGTCAAGCTGCATCAATCACAAATGGTCAGACTACAGTGGGTCCACAGCTGAACAACAGAACTACAGAAGCATGAGTTAGCTGGTTAGCAAGACATGTGCAGGGTTGTTACACAACATAACATACACAACTACTTATTTTGAATGATCGCTAGAATATACAATCTTTGTAGATACATCTTTTGGAAATTTTGGGCAGACATGATGCAAATATGTTACTTCCTGACGTGCGGCCGTAACAGAAAAAGATTCAAACTCCTGACGTCTGGTTCAGGCAAATGTGAGCCGACTCTTTTTTTTTTTTTTTTTTTTTTTGATAGACAATAACTTTATTTATCGTGCACTGTCGGCTTCACAACTTTGCAGATAGTTTATGTTCACATACAGCTACATGACATACTACATGAAAGATCATATTTGAAAGGGCATAATAGGAGCACTTTAACATGGGTAGTCCATGGGATTGACTCCCTTTTGCAGTCAGTCTCTAGCGGCTAGTCGCTGAATTGCAGTTTTAGTCACTTCCGTGTTGGCTTCAAGAGGGCAACCGGGAGGTTGCCGCTTGGTCTGAACCCGAAGTTGACTCTCTCCCCTCTTCCCCCACCGCTCCGCAGCGCACCATGCCCACCTTTGCAAAATTTTTCAAAACTATGGTGAGAACTACCAGTGCTGAAACAGGGGGGTTTCATGACCCTTTAAAACACATGAAAGTCACACAGAATTTACATACATGAACATCTAGAATTAGAAAACTACATAAACAATTTAAAATCTCAGTAAATCATTAAGTAAAATCAAGTCACCATTATTTATATAGTGCTTTTTACAATGCAGAGTGTGTCAAAGCAGCTTTACAGTATTAACAGGGAAATTGTGTGTCGAAATAGTGTTCCGTTCATTAAATCATGAATTTGAAACTCGTTTAAATGGGAAGAGCTGGAGCTCTAGCTCCCCCTCGCTGATCATGAGTGGAGATAGACACCTAACCAAACCCTACCCCTTACTGTAATGTGAAGAGGGAGACGAGAGGCGACCGGATCCAAATGCAAAGCTCTATTTGAAGGGCGAAACAAAGACATGGTCGACTCTTTTTCGGTTTTAATGGTGTATTTATATCTAGCTATCTATCTATCCATCTATCTATATACATACACTGCTCAAAAAATAAATAAAGGGAACACTAAAATAACACATCCTAGATCTGAATGAATGAAATATTCTTATTAAATACTTTCTTTACATAGTTGAATGTGCTGACAACAAAAATCACACAAAAATTATCAATGAAAAGCAAATTTATTAACCCATGGAGGTCTGGATTTGGAGTCACACTCAAAATTGAAGTGGAAAAACACACTACAGGCTGATCCACCTTTGATGTAATGTCCTTAAAACAAGTCAAAATGAGGCTCAGTAGTGTGTGTGGCCTCCACGTGCCTGTATGACCTCCCTACAATGCCTGGGCATGCTCCTGATGAGGTGGTGTCGGACAACTCCTGGACAGTCTGTGGTGCAGCGTGGCGTTGGTGGATGGAGCGAGACATGATGTCCCAGATGTGCTCAATTGGATTCAGGTCTGAGGAACGGGCGGACCAGTCCATAGCATCAATGTTTCGTCTTGCAGGAACTGCTGACACAATCCAGCCACATGAGGTCTAGCATTGTCTTGCATTAGGAGGAACCCAGGGCCAACCGCACCAGCATATGGTCTCACAAGGGGTCTGAGGATCTCATCTCAGTACCTAATGGCAGTCAGGCTACCTCTGGCGAACACATGGAGGGCTGTGCGGCCCTCCAAAGAAATGCCACCCCACACCATTACTGACCCACTGCCAAACCGGTCATGCTGGAGGATGTTGCAGGCAGCAGAACGTTCTCCACAGCGTCTCCAGACTCTGTCACGTCTGTCACATGTGCTCAGTGTGAACCTGCTTTCATCTGTGAAGAGCACAGGGCACCAGTGGCGAATTTGCCAATCTTGGTGTTCGCTGGCAAATGCCAAACGTCCTGCACGGTGTCGGGGTGTAAGCACAACTCCCACCTGTGGACGTCGGGCCCTCATACCACCCTCATCGCCTTTCCTTATAACGTGGTAGTTCGGAAGTTTAGCGGCTAAACGCGGCTAAATGTGGCTAAAGTAAACAAGACTGTCACTCCACAGAGAGAAGAGAGGGGCGGGGTGAGCAGAGCTCATTTGCATTTAAAGGAACCACCCCTTAGAATGAGACAATTTTTGGAGAGGTCATTTTGACAAGGTAAAAAGGGTGTTGTTTTACAAAACCATTGAGAATTTTTAATCAAAGTATATTAGAGACTTTTCATTAAGACCCTAAAGAATCTAATCAACTTATGGAAAATGGGCATCCGATCACCCCTTTAAGCAACAGGGGTGTCCCGGTTCTTGAAATTCACAGGGTAGGAGGGGGTAGTGATGCTGAATGTAACTAAAAAAGTCAAATTTTCCGGTGAGGTCTGGTTGGGGAGTTACAAAACGGCCCAACAATCTCTTATCGCATGATCTTATTAACCCTTTATCTGCCACGCTATTCAGCGCCAATCCCGCCGTGCAGTCAATTTCACTGGTTAAGGTTAGGGTCAGGGTGTGGGGTAGGTTTAGGGGTTAGCATTTGTGTAGCATAGTGTAGGTAATCAACACTGAGATTGACACAACCAATAAAATCTTTGGAATTAGCTGTGGGGCGGAGTTTGCGCTCAAGTGGATTGGGGGGAAAATTGCACATGCGTGTCATGTGCCTGTTTGTCAAAGGGAGGAAGCCACACCCTATTTTGGAGTTCCCGCACCCATTTGGAGATCTCCAAGCTGCAGTTATATACCCTTCAGTTTTTTACAGCAATAAACAAGTTCATTAGAAAGCTATTAATTAAGGCTCAGCTAGCTATTACTGTAAGCCCTGTTTTAGATCCCATTTTATTCAATATTCAGTGGAGTGAATTTGATTTAGTCTCTGTACAAACATGCAGAGATATTACCTTAAAATTCCACTTTTTCTGTTATGCCATCACGGTTTGTTAAACAAACATTTGAGGCTATTGGTTCAGATTTAGTGACCATTATAAACAGTTGTCTTCTAACAGGGGTTGTACTGGATTGTTTTAAATTAGCATCTGTATTGCCTATCCATAAGAAGCCTTCACTTGACCCTGCAGTTTATTCAAATTTTAGACCAATTTCCAATCTCCCGTTTCTATTGAAAATTTTAGAAAAATAGTACTTGTGCAACTGCAAAACTATTTGAGTATTAGTGATTTCTGATGTTTTTCAATCTTTTCTGACTAACCGAAGATTTTCAGTCAGCATTGGAAAGTTCTACTCCTCTTCTGTAGCGAATTCTGCATGTGGTGTTCCCCAGGGATCAACCTTGGCACCAATACTGTTTTCACTGTATATGTTACCCACGGGATATGTATTTAGGAGATCTGGTGTATTGTATCATTGCTACGCTGACGATACTCAGCTCTGCATACCACTTAAACGCGAATTAAACGTATAATTCTGCCTGTCTCATTGAATTGAAAACGTGGCTTACAAATAATTTTCTACATCTAAATGATGATAAAACACAGGTTGTTTCGTTTGGATTAAGTGGCAAAACTGACTTGCGTACAATTGATTTGGGCTCTTCTACCCAATGTCAAGTCCACAACGTTAAAAATCTGGGTTTTAAACTTGACTGCGAACTAAAGTTAGATAAACAAATTAATGCCACTGTGAGCTCTGGCTTTTACCATCTTCGTAGATTAGCGAAGGTTAAAACCTTCCTAATCAGGAAGTCTTGAGACGTAATACATGTTTTCATCTCTTCGCGACTCCTGTAACTCGTTTTACTATGGGTTGCTGGTCTCATCTATACACTGACTTCAGTTGATTCAAAATGCGGCTGCCCATTTGCTTACAGGCAGTTGCAAATGGATACATATTACACCTATCTTATGCTCGCTACATTGGTTACCGTTGCAGTACCATACTGAGTTTAAAATTTTGCTCTTTGTGTACAAAGCTATAAATGGGCTTGCTCCTCAATATCTTTCGGAGATGCTTACTGTCCACTACCCTGTTAGATCACTCAGATCTCAGGCTACACGTATGTTGTGGGTTCCCAGAACTAGACCGAAATGTACTAGACCGAGCCTTCTCTGCAGCTGGCCCCAAATTATGAAACACTCTGCTCCTATCTATCAGAACTGCCAGAACCTTTGTTAAAAACTCATTCTGTGCTTTTAATGATATGTGATTTTGTTGTTTTAAGGTTATATAGATTTTTAGCATTTTTAAATGCTGTAATTAGGTTTATCTTTTATGTACAGCACTTTGGTCAACTAAAGTTGTTTTAAATGGGGTGGGGGTTGGGGTTTTACTAACACTTATAAAAATTAAATTTATTATATAATACACTTTCCTTTTATTTGAGGGGATTTTAGTAAAATCAAATAAAACATGTTCTAAACACAAAGAAAAAGTGGGGTCAATGTTATCAATTATAGTCAAATCTTTCCAAAAAAAAAAAATAAAATTAACATGAGAGCAATTCCAAAATAAATCTTTCAGTCATCATATTACAAAAGCCACAATTCAAATCAATATCATTTTTAAATTTAACTAGAAATTTATTTACTGGATAGTGCCGTAAATTGTTTCGTCATACTCCAGAGGTAAAGGCTAGAAGGAATACAGCTCTAGCTACTGTGGGCATGCGCACATCAATCTAACGTTATTTTTGTCACACTGTTTTTTTTTTTTTTTTTTTTAATCATAGTAAGGCCTAAGGTTGGGTTAGGTGTAGACGTTAAAAAGCACAGTCTAATAGCTAGAACAATTCATTTTATTGTTAGTTTTCGGTCGAAGCTGTCTCCTTACTCCAGAGGTTAAGGCTAGAAGGAATACAGCTCTAGCTACTGTGGGCATGCGCACATCAATCTAACGTTATTTTTGCCACACTGTACAACAATAATACTGTTTTTGTATTATAGTAAGGGCTATTTTTAGGGTTGGGGTAGGTGTAGACGTTAATAAAACATAATCAAATACTTAGAACAATTAATTTCATTGTTAGTTTCCAGCTCCAGACAGAACGTAGACGCATTTCCGCACATGCGCATTACAAATCGTGTTTCTGGTACGGATCGGGCGGTGACAGTCTGAGGTCATTCTGTTTGTTTTGGAAAAACATTTAAATTTTAGCAGTATAAAAATCACTCCGTCATCGTCGTTAACAAACTAATATGAATAAATATCCATTGAAATCAACATCATGAAGAGCACTTTAAAAATCGTTCTGTTTTTGCTAATGATGTGTGGTAAGTGCGCAGTTTTCTTTGTTCTTATAACACTTTTGGTTTCACCGGAAACCGCATTTGGGGCAATGAACCGCAAAATAAACCCAAAAGAAACATAGTTAAACCACGGTAACCACAAATTAACCATGGTTGTGCTACGCTAACCATAGTTTAACCGTGGTATTTGTAGTAAAACTGAGATTATACATGGCAATATGTCAAAACACCGTTGTTACTTTTTTATAATAAAACAATGGTTAATTTTCGTAAGGGTATAACTAGGGTATACTATGCTATATAGATACAGTGGCATGCGAAAGTTTAGGAAACCCTTGCAGAATCTGTGAAAATGTCAATAATTTTAACAAAATAAGAGAGATGTTCATAGTCCCTTGTTTGCTCTGAACAGTTAAACTGAGCACTGTTCTTCAGAAAAATCCTCCAGTTCCTGCAAATTTTTTGGTTTTCCAGCATCTTTTGCATATTTGAACCCTTTCCAGCAGTGACTGTATGATTTTGAGATCCATCTTTTCAAAAGATAATTGAGGGACTCAAACACTACTATAAAAAAGGTTCAAACATTCACTGATGCTCCAGAAGGAAACACGATGGATTAAGAGCCAGGAGTGAAAACATTTGAACAGGATGAAGAATTTTCTTATTGGGTTGAAATATTATTATTTTTTTCCATTTACTACTGCCCTTCGCAGGAAGACAAATTAAGTATAATTTACATGTCATATGTAATATATATGTAACATTTGTAATATGTAACATTTCATATAATTGACATCTTCAAATTCAAAAAGTTTACATCATGTTTCCTTCTGGAGCATCAGTGAATGTTTTAATTCTTTTAATAGTTCTGTTTGAGTCCCTCAATCTACAGTACATGGAGGATTTTTTTTTTTTGTTTTTTTTTTGTTTTTTTGAAGAACATTGCTCAGTTTAACTGTTCAGAACAAAAAAAAGGGACTCATGAACAACCATCACAAAACAAAACAAACAAACAAACAAAGACCATTAAAGATCATTAAATCAGACAGTGTTAATTAGACTAAATGATCATGAATAAATCTTTAACATCATTACCAGCAGTGCTGTATGAGTTTAATCTTTGAGAAACTGTTTCTGTTTGTTCTGCAGGAGTGTTTTCTGCTGAAACTGTTGAACCGATTTCAGTGATGGAGGGGGATTCTGTAACTCTGAACCTTAATCTTTCTAAAATACAGACTTTTTATGTGATACAGTGGAGGTTTGGAGATAAAGCTTCCATCATTGCTCAAATTGATGGAAATGAAATCTCATATAAAGATTATGAGATATTTAGAGACAGACTGCAGCTGAATCAGACTGGATCTCTCACCATCACAAACATGCGAACCAATCACTCTGGACTTTATAAAGCAGAAATCAGCCACAACACTGGAACCTTAAATATTAAATTCAATGTTTCCGTCTATGGTGAGGATATTTATATTTTTTTAATAATTACATGTTTTCAAGTTTCTTTTTGTATTGTTAAAAGTGCTATGTAAATAAAGGTGACAGTACTTGTTTTTTTATGTGTTAATCTTGATTAAACAGATTCAAAGTGAAGAAACAAGTTCATACTATGTGACTTACATTTGATACAGAACATAGACTGATATTTTTGGTTTCATTCCTTAAGTAACATTATTTAAACAACTCAAAGCATGATTGCTTGTTATATAGAAAAATGAATTGTAATCTATCTTTTGAACACAGACACGTGCAGTGATTCAAACTGATGCAGTGTTGATGTGAAATAAGACGCCTCATGGTGTTAAATTAGTCAGCCAGCTGTGACTGTTCTACATTTCAAATTGCTACTACATTTGTTAATCTGCATATGCTTAATGCAGTAACCATAAAATGAACTAATCTGTAAAGCTTCATATTCTAGTGCCAGTAACAGTGTTCATTATATTTATTTTCTGTCTGTGAATCTGTTTCTTGTAGAGCCTCCTGTTATTGCTGGGGAGGAATCTGAAATGAAAAGCGTGTCAGTGATGAAGGGAGATCCTGTCACTCTTCATGTTCCTCAACTACAAGGAAATGAGCTGATAGTCTGGGGGTTTGGAGATGAAGGAAAACGCATTGCTAAACATGACATGGAGGCCAAGAGCTCACTATTATATGATACTGATGAGAGATTTCGAGACAGATTGAAACTAGACCATCAGACTGGATCTCTGATCATCACGAACAGCAGAACCACAGACTCTGGACCTTATACAGTAAAGATCAGCAGCAACAAACAGACTTCATACAAGAGATTCACTGTTACTGTCAGAGGTGAGGAACTCAAGTGTTTTGAAGTAATGCTTGTTTATCAGCTGTCTGTGAATAAGTCAGATGATGTGATTTTAAAGGGATCAGATCACGAGTCAATAGAAAAAAATCAGTGTACAGACATCATACTGTAACTTTCAAAACTCAAAATGTATAAAAGTGTTTGTTATAGATCAGATACACCAGGGGTCCCTAACCATGTTCCTGGAGAACAACCTTCCTGTAGAGTTTAGTTCCAACCCTGATCAAACACACCTGTCCGTAATTATCAAGTGCTCCTTCAGATCCTAATTGGTTGGTTCAGGTGTGTTTGATCAGGGTTGGAGCTGAACTGTGCAGGAAGGTAGATCTCCAGGAACAGGGTTGAGATACACATTCTCACTAATGTCTCTTTATCATTACAGCACCAGGTCTGTCTCCAGGTGCTGTAGCAGGGATTGTTGTTGTTCTGCTGGTGGCTGCTGCTGCTGCAGCTGTTGGTGTTTTTTGTGGTGTTTTCTATAGGCGCAAAACCTCTGAACTAAAAAATCAAAAGAGTAAGTATTTCAGGTGATAAAGCAAGAAAGAGAAAAAATAACTTTATTGCATTACAGTAGATGTAAATATAAAATACCACTTAAACTGCACATAAAACTTTCATATTAGCAAGGCTTAGTTCACAAGTAATATGGAGATTTATTGTACTTTTCTGGTGTTTCAAATATTATTTTTGATCTTTTTGATGGTTGTAATAAACTCTCTTTGCATGGAAAAGAGCTGCATGAAGACTTTAATATCAAGTTTGTAAGAAGATGGCGAGTAAATAATGACAGATTTATTTAGTAATTTGATTATGTCTCAGTGTTTCTGTCATGTTCTTCTGTTCAATCACTTATAATCTCCTAATTTCTCTTTCTATGTGCTGCTGTGACATGAAGCCGAAAACTCTGCACAACTAAAGCAAATGAGTAAGTTGAATTTAATATAAAAACATCATGGGTGTGACAGATTTATTTACTAATAAATTATGTAATAAGTATTATAAGTGACACTTAACAATAAAGTTCTATTAGTTAATGTCAGGTAATGAATTTACCAATAAGCAAGACATTAGTTTTAGTTGGTTAATACTGTTTTAATACTCTATGTGCCTTTATGTGCTGCTGTGACATGAAGCGGAGGACTGTGAAAAAGAATTACGTAAGTATTAAAACTGATACAACATTGATTACAATATATTTAGTTGACTTTAACTGCACTACATTTTAAAGAGATCATTTATATTTTTACTCTGATCATTCACATTATGTTGTTCAGTGTCATGTTTAGGGTGGGTAAATGTTGCTACAGTAACAGACTGAAGTGCCATATGATGCCCTATACACTATAAGTACTATACTTATGAACTATACTCAACTGTGTAATGTGTAAATTTTATAGTTTTATTTTGACTTTCAAATTCATAGTCTGCTAGCCCCAACCCCTCTGCTACGTAATTAAAGTTGTAGCATGAAATTCCCAGTGAAAGTCACTTTTAAAAGTGATGTATTACAATATTGCATTACTCCCTAAAAAAGTAATGAAGTTTTTATGAAAAGTAATGTAAAAGTAATGCATTACATTACCTTTGTGTTACTTTTGTTATCTGGGCTGGGCATCCTTTTTTGTTATTATTTATGTATTTATTTAATTATTTTTAAATATACATTAATATAATGTTTTGGCAAATGTAAAAGCCCTTTCAATTTGCATATGTTTTTTTAATTTGCAGTGTGTTGAGCTTTCTCAGCCACCTTAGAAAACAAAGAAACTGACCCTTTTTTTTTTTGTTTGTTTTTTTGAAAAGTAACTCAAGTAATGCATTACTTTAATTTACTAGTTACTTAAATAAAATAAAATAAAATAAAATAAAATAATAATAATAATAATAATGATAATAATAATCTGATTGTGTAACTCATGTTACTGTAATGCGTTACCCGGAACATTGTGTCCAGCATTCCACATTTCTTTATTTCTTTCTTTTTCTTTCTTTCTTTTTTGGTTAAGTGCATCATACAGGTATTTAAAGTGCGCTTTATTTATTTATTTATTTATTAATGTTGCGATTTAGCTCAAAGGGAAATGTATATAAATAATTACAATTAATTATGATTAATTACAATTATTTATATCAGCTGCCAGTAGTAACTGTAGCAGAACTAATTTTCCATCAACTAATCTGTTCGTCCAGCGAACATTCAGTATGATTTTTATATCAACTCTAAGAAATGATATTTTCTTGGGCACAGAAAATAACTTTCTTAAAGTACTGTTGCATTAGAGCATGTAGCTCGAATCAGAATCGTAAAGGGACATTCATTTGCAAGGCAGAATCAGAATCAACACTCATGTAATTTGTGCACAAGAGTTTATTAACGAAGGACTAACACATAACTAATCTAAACAAACAAACAAACAAACAAACATGAAATCATTCATACATGGGGGAAGGGTCAGTGAGAAGCAGTTAGAGAGACCAGAGAATGTAGCTATGAAAAGAGTCAGTTAACCACCTGAGTGAAACCATCAGTGCTGTCTACAGCTTGTACTAAACCTATGTTTTGTTTAGTTAAATGTACGATACTTGCATTGCCTTGGTTGATGAACAAGTGTCCAAATGCAGTCTCGGGTGAAAGTCTCGATGGTTTCGAGCAGTGGTGGTTTTGGAATCGCGATCACGTTCTTCCGGGTCCGAAGAGTGATGAACTCCAAAGATGTTCTGACTTGATGGTGACTGGGAGTTTCTTCCCATGTGAAAAGTGAAGAAGAACCAAGAGCTGAGAGGGACCCAGCTGAAGTCCTGTGGTCTTTGGTGAATGGAAAGACAAGGCCGCAAGGCCTGGCGCAGCTTAGAGTTCCGACGAGTTCTAGCTCATCCTCCTCATCCTCTTAGGTTCTGAAAGAACTCATGTGAGACAAGTGAAGAAAGCTAAAAACCGCGGAAAAGAGAAATGTCTGTTTGAGGACATTTCATGAGGATGACTTCCAGGGTTGAGTGAATGTGTCTGGCTCTTTGTGGTCGAGAGCCACAGCTCTAGATGTTGGGGCCTGCCGGGCCCGCCGGGCACGCCCTGTGCCGGCTCAGGCTCCCTGTGGGTTCCTCCACAGGCAGCAATCGGAAGATCTTGCAGAAGAGAGTGAAGAGAGAAAAGGCGGTCAATCGTTCGATGCCTTTAAGCCCTCTGGAGGCTGTGCCTCCAGGAGGTCCACGAACCAATGGTAACTTTCTCCTTTGGAGGGAAAGTTTACGACTCTTTGTCTGTGAGCATGGTATTTTGCATATGTAATTTGATTGGGTGTTTGTCAGGGAACTGTAAGGAATGGGACCCAAATGCAAATTAGCAGACAAAGGTGATTTTATTAACAAGACGAAGACTATGACAGCAGGGAGAATGAGGAGTGAAAGAGTCCAAACAGAGGGGCAGGGCAGGTGACAATACAGGCAGGAGATATGACGGTCAGGGATGGCCACGGTCTTAGGCACAGAGAAGACAGCTCCAGAGGAACAACTAGGCAGGAACACTGGGAACCCGTGGCTTGAAGAGAAAACCCAATGACACACAGACTTGCCGCCTGATAGGTACTACCAGAACCAGAGACTTGACACGTTAGAGAGGAGAGCTGCTTCCCGGCAGTAGGGGGTCAGTGGCCAGGGAATCTGGGTAAAGGCAGGACGGGACAAAACACGACAACAAACGAGACGAGACTGAAGACAACACAATGACACAAGACAGACAATTGAGAACAAAAAGCAAAGGCAATAAACAAACCAAATCTAACTAAAGATAGAATCTTAGTGTAAAAACAAAGCCAAGATCCAAAAGGAGTTGGAACTGCCAAAACAAGGGCAAAAGAAAATCTAAAATCAAAAAGAGAGAAACAACTACAATGCACAAAAATAAAAAACAAGAACTAGACTGAGCTAGAGAAGACAGAAGAAACGAGAAAACAAAACTAGATAAAATATCCAAAATGGCTTGAGCAAGATCAAAGGATATATTCTGGACCAAGAGCCAGGTAAACACCAAACGAACCAGCAGAGACACAAGGAAAAAGAACCCAATATATGGAGCAGCACACATGAGGACCAGGTGCAGACAATCAAGCAGACAAGGGCTAAACAAGGGGGCGTGACCAGGGGAAACAAGGAGGTGGGACAAGAGGAGCACGTGGCAGACACAAACAAAGACAGAACCATGTGCTTAGACACAAAACAAACAGAGAAACATTGAACAAAGACAAGACAGTCAGAGCAGGATCCTGACAATGTTGATGCAAAAAGGTTTCTTAAAACACTAATATGTTGCATAGGTATCAACATCTAATTTACACCATCTTTTAGATCATCATAATACGAATTCAAAGAAACCAAACATGGCATAGGTGGGTAAACGACTAGTCATCTATCATAACACATGCATAAAACAGTAGAAAGACAAATACAACAGACAAAATTAAAATGCAATGCAGTAATACTGTACACAATGACCTGGGCTATGTGTGATAGGAAGGTCAAAGAAAGGTTTGTCTGTGAATGAACAGGAAAGAGTCCATTTCTATAGGCATTGTGTCTTTCCTATAGGGAAATGTAGTGTGCTCTGCTTGCATTCCTTGAAGCAATAAAACCTCTTATCAGATAGTCGTCCTGGCAACTGAGCCCTTTTGGGGTGTTAGTTGCTTTGGGGGGTTGTCTCCAGAGATCCAGCATGTAGCTGGCCCTTTTGGGTTTAAATACTATTTGTTAAATGTAACAAATAACTGTATGTCTGATTGGTCCAGATGCTACAATTTATTTATTTATTTATTTATTTTCATATAGTTAGATTAAAAAAAAATAGCAAATTAACACAACATTACTGTAAGATGAAACATATTGTTAATAAAAAGTTAATTACATGCTGAAGTGATTATTAAAGCACTCATCATTTATTTCATTTCTCTGTTTCTGTGTGCTGCTGTGATACATGAAGCTGAGACACCTGAACATCATCAAACATGTAAGTATTACAGCTTATACAGCCAGAGGAAAATGAACTTTATTGTGTTACAATAGTTTAAAAAGTTATAATATGATTTTTCAGTGACACTGTAAATGCTGTGGAAATATTGTTCACATTAATTTACATTAATGATGGCTTTATCTTACATTACTGTAATTCAGGGGTTCTCAACTCTGTCCCTCATGTTTTGCTCCAAATCTATCAAACACACCTGAACATTACTAGGATTACTAGAAAGATACAGGCATGTAAGTTTGATCAGGGTTGGTGCTAAACTCTGCAGGAAAGTGGATCTCGAGGACCAGAGTTGAGAAACCATGCTGTAATTGTTACTGTATATAAATATAAAGTCGTACAGATGATGAAGTGATTATTAGAAGCACATCTCAGTGTTTCTGACATGTTTATCTATATTTCCCTGTTTCTGTGCTGCTGTGACATAAAGTGAAGATCTCTGAAAAAACTAAAGTTTTACGGCTAAAAATGAACTTTATTGTGCTAAAGTAGAGTTTAAATGTAAAATATATTTTATTGTATGTTTTTTTACTATTAATTCTGCTTGTTTGATTTAGTGCAATTATTAATGAAGCGTGTGATTGTCCAGTATTGAGCTGCATGATATTAATATATTGATGATAAAATCACATACAACATTGTGATAAAACATTACTGCAATTGCTACAGATAAATCACATAAACTCCTCATTTCCCTTTTTCTATGTGCTGCTGTGACATGAAGCGGATATCTCTGAACAACTAAAGCAAATGTATTAATATTACAGCTGAAGCAACAGTAGAAAACTAGCTTTTATTGTGCTACGTAGAGTATAAATATGCAATATAGTTTTTCAAACTTTTGTTTGATTTAGTGCAGTATTGAGCTGCATAACATTAATATTCTGGAACTGTTATGATGTGCCAACATCCCCTCACTAAATGTTACAGAACCATCATTCACAGACAAAGTTTATTAAATTGTTAACTCACGGTTTGTAATGCAGCTGCTCCTTCATCTTTCAACAACGTTTCTTCCAAGCTCTCCATTACACTGTTCAGAACAAACGTATAATCCTTCGATGTGATCCACAACATCATTAAAATAAACCATTCAACTTGTTCCTGATGCTGGGATTCGTCTGAAGTCTACAGAGACTCAAGCATTCTTTTACTCTTCATTTGTCCTGTTATCAAGAGTGTGGAGTATGTCAGAAATGAAAGTGCATCTGTACACTATAAGCAGTGCAAGTTATTATAATTAGTTCTGTTTTCTTTTTGGCACTGCTGCTTCCCTTTCTTGTTCCTCCAACTCTGTCAGAACTTCCTGAGATGCAGCAGCTTCAGCCACAGCTTTGTTTGTCATCGTTTGTTTTGCAAGTGGATGCAAGAATGAGTTGAACTGCATTTTGATGAGACAGTGGTCTTGATAGGTCCAGGATTAATCCAATATCACACCAAGTTTCTTCCTCTTCATCTGCTGCAAGCCCTTTGCCTTTGTGCTCTTCTGACAATTAGCTTATGTCGATCCTGTGTCACAAGTGTTGTTCAGGAGTCTGCGTTCAACGTGGCTCTTCATAAATGGTCTTTACCTCAGAACAGCTGCTTTCTATGTTTTTAGTCACCTCATTCAGCTTATCTTGGGAAGCCTCATCCAACAATATTTCTGTAACGTTAGGACGCTGAGGCGGTGTAGAATCCAATTGCGGAAGTTTATTATAAACAACAGCAAACATACACGATGAAACAGGCAGAGGGTCAATAACCAGAAAGGCAGTCCAAAACGTACAACACATAAACGTAATCCAGGCAGCAGAGAGATAAAGCAGGCAGTGGGTCAAATACCGTAAAGACAGTCCAGAAACAGCAAACAATCCAATAAGGGTAGTCCGTAAACTCAGTAGTCCATAAACAAAGCAAGGTCGCAACAGGTAATCCAACAGAGTAATATTATAAGCGCTCGGTAAGGCAGGTGAACTGGCAATACTTCGCAAACAAGTGAGCACATGGTGAGTCCTTAAATAGTGACAAACAGGAAGTGACAGTAGAAGCAGCAGAGGGAGCATGCAAGCAGAACTGGGGAGAGGGCTCCCTCTGCTGGCTTGGCGTTACAGAATCCCCCCCCCTAGGAGCGACTCCTGGCGCTCAAACAACAGTCCGGATGGGTGGGGGAACAGAGGCAAAGCAGGGGGTGGGATGGAGGGCCAGGTCCATGTAGAGCAGGTGGGCCTGGATCGTGGAGCAGGGACAGACAGTGAAGCACTGGAGGACCTGGACCGTAGAGCTGTGGCAGACAGTGGAACCTCAGAGGACCTGGGCCGTGGAGCTGTGGCAGACCGTGAGACACTGGAGGGCCTGGGCCATGGCGCAATAGCAGACAGTGGAACCTCAGAGGACCTGGGCCGTGGAGCTGTGGCAGACCGTGAGACACTGGAGGGCCTGGGCCATGGCGCAATAGCAGACAGTGGAACCTTGGAGGACCAGGGCCGTGGAGCTGTGACAGACAGTGGAACCTTGGAGGACCAGGGCCATGGAGCAATGGTAGACAGTGGAACCTTGGAGGACCTTGGCCGTGGAGCAATGGCAGAGTAGGGGACCATGGTGGGGCAGGCAGAACAGGCAGAACAAGAAGCCATGGCGAGGCAGGCAGAGCAGGCAGAACAAGGAGCCATTGCAGGGCAGGTAGAGCACACAGGAGTAGAGTTATCCATAGTGGGCCTAATGACATGCATAGCAGAGCGGTGTGCACCCAAACAATCTCCTTGGCCGTGGCATGACAGGCAGAGAGTTCATCTTGGGACGCCGCCCCCATAAGAGGATCTACAGCTTGCGCTGACACCTCTGGGGGCATGGGCGCAGATGCTTGGGCAGGTGTGGCAGGGAAGTCATGAATGGCCTTCATGGCCGTGACAGGACGGGCAGAGAGTCCGTGGGGAAACGCCGCCCCTTTGAGAGGTTCTGCAGCCGGAGCTGCCACTTCAGGGGGCATTGGCGCAGACTCGTTGACAGAGGAGGCCTCTGGCGTAGACTCGTGGACAGGCGAGGCCTCTGGCGCAGACTCGTGGACAGGCGAGGCCTCTGGCGCAGACTCGTGGACAGGCGAGGCCTCTGGCGCAGACTCGTGGACAGGCGAGGCCTCTGGCGCAGACTCGTGGACAGGCGAGGCCTCTGGCGCAGACTCGTGGACAGGCGAGGCCTCTGGCGCAGACTCGTGGACAGGCGAGGCCTCTGGAGAACAGTGTGCAGCCCACACACTGAAAATGGCAACGGCCATTACAGGCAGCACAGTAGATAGTGGGATGTCTGTTGACCTTGAGGGTGTGGATGTTATGGACTCGTGGCGTGGGAATGTGGGTTCTGCGTGGCTTGGGTGCGTGGGCTCTGCGTGGCTTGGGAGCGTGGGCTCTGCGTGGCTTGGGAGCGTGGGCTCTGCGTGGCTTGGGAGCGTGGGCTCTGCGTGGCTTGGGAGCGTGGGCTCTGCGTGGCTTGGGAGCGTGGGCTCTGCGTGGCTTGGGACAACAGTTTCTTGCCTTGACTCGGGGAGGCCTGCCGTGGCCTGACTTGACTTGGGGAGGCCTGCCGTGGCCAGACTTGACTCGGGGAGGCCTGCCGTGACTTGACTTGAGTCGGGAAGAACGGCGGTGACTTGACCTGGCTTGTGCAGATTTGCTGTAACGTGGATTGACTCAGGAACAACATGGCTTGGCTCAGGAACGACATGGCTTGGCTCAGGAACGACATGGCTTGGCTCAGGAACGACATGGCTTGGCTCAGGAACGACATGGCTTGGCTCAGGAACGACATGGCTTGGCTCAGGAACGACATGGCTTGGCTCGTGGGGCACAGCTGTGACTTGGCTTGACTCGTGGGGCACAGCTGTGACGTGGCTTGACTCGTGGGACACAGCTGTGACGTGGCTTGACTCGTGGGGCACAGCTGTGACGTGGCTTGGTTCGTGGAGAGTAACAGCTGTGTCTTGACTTGACTCATGGAGAACAGCTGTAACTTGGCTTGGCTCATGGAGAACAGCTGTGACTTGGCTTGACTCGAGGGACACAGCTGTGACGTGGCTTGACTCGTGGGACACAGCTGTGACGTGGCTTGACTCGTGGGACACAGCTGTGACGTGGCATGGCTCATAGAGAACAGCTGTATCTTGGCTTGACTCATGGGGAATAACAGCTGTATCTTGGCTTGGTTCATGGGGAACAGTAGCTTTGGCTTGACTTGACTCTGTTGCTTGACTTGACTCTGTTGCTTGACTTGACTCTGTTGCTTGACTTGACTCTGTTGCTTGACTTGACTCTGTTGCTTGACTTGACTCTGTTGCTTGACGGCTCTGAGCTAGACGGCTCTGAAGCTAGACCGGGCTCTGAAGCTTGACCGGGCTCTGAAGCTAGACCGGGCTCTGAAGCTAGACCGGGCTCTGAAGCTAGACCGGGCTCTGAAGCTTGACCGGGCTCTGAAGCTTGACCGGGCTCTGAAGCTTGACCGGGCTCTGAAGCTTGACCGGGCTCTGAAGCTAGACCGGGCTCTGAAGCTAGACCGGGCTCTGAAGCTTGGCCGGACGCTGTAGCTTGGCCGGACGCTGTAGCTTGGCCGGACGCTGTAGCTGGACTTGACCCTGGAACTGGACTTGACTTGGAAGCCTGACTGGACTTGGAAACTTGACTTGACCCTGGAACTCGACTTGACTTGGAAGCCTGACTGGACTTGGAAACTTGATTTGACCCTGGAACTCGACTGGACTCGGAAGCTTTTGACCCTGGAGCAGCAACTGCAGCTTGACTTGGTTCTGCAGCTTGACTTGGTTCTGCAGCTTGACTTGGTTCTGCAGCTTGACTTGGTTCTGGGGTAGCTGCCATTTTAGCTGCCCATACAGCCATTAGGGGTGAGTCCAGTACATGGGCCATCATGAGGCGTGGCTTGGAAACAGCGATCATTTTGTGGAGTGGATCTGAGATGGCAGCCATCTTGTGAACTGGCTTGGGGAAGGCGGCCATCTTGTGGATTGGCTCTGGGACGGCGGCCATCTTGTGAACAGGTTTGGGAATGGCGGCCATCTTGTGGACTGGCTCTGGGATGGCGGCCATCTTGTGGACTGGCTCTGGGATGGCGGCCATCTTGTGGACTGGCTCGGGAGTAGCAGGCGTGGCGTGAGCAGGCCCTGGAGCGGCAGGCTTGGCGTGAGCAGGCCCTGGAGCGGCAGGCTTGGCGTGAGCAGGCCCTGGAGCGGCAGGCTTGGCGTGAGCAGGCCCTGGAGCGGCAGGCTTGGCGTGAGCAGGCCTTGGCTTGGTGGATGTGGCTTGAGCAGGCTTTGGCTTGGCAGGCATGACGTGAACAGGCTTTAGCTTAGGGGACGTGACTTGAGCTGGCTGTGGCGTGGCAGGCATGACGTGAACAGGTTTTGGCTTGGTGGACATGACCTGAGCTGGCTTTGGCTTGGCAGGCATGACGTGAACAGGCTTTGGCTTGGTGGAAGTGACTTGAGCTGGCTGTGGTGTGGTGGTTACTGCGGGATTGCGGGGTCCCTCGTCCGCAATCCCAACAGTGTATGGTGATCCGCTTAGGAGTAGGGCATGATCGATATATTCCTCCAGTGACCAACAAATTTTCCCCCCTGGCAGACTTGAACTAAGGGGCTCGTTCAATCCAAAACGGAAAAAGTCCTTCAAAGCCACATCATTAAAACCAACCAGGTGACATAGTCCACAAAATTCCTCAACATATTCCTCTATGGCCCGGTCGCCTTGACGAAGGCAGATGAGATGAGATACGGCTGAGTTCATGATTCTGGTTGTGTATGTCGTAACTTCCGCTGGATTCAGGGGAGGCGAAGTATTCTGTAACGTTAGGACGCTGAGGCGGTGTAGAATCCAATTGCGGAAGTTTATTATAAACAACAGCAAACATACACGATGAAACAGGCAGAGGGTCAATAACCAGAAAGGCAGTCCAAAACGTACAACACATAAACGTAATCCAGGCAGCAGAGAGATAAAGCAGGCAGTGGGTCAAATACCGTAAAGACAGTCCAGAAACAGCAAACAATCCAATAAGGGTAGTCCGTAAACTCAGTAGTCCATAAACAAAGCAAGGTCGCAACAGGTAATCCAACAGAGTAATATTATAAGCGCTCGGTAAGGCAGGTGAACTGGCAATACTTCGCAAACAAGTGAGCACATGGTGAGTCCTTAAATAGTGACAAACAGGAAGTGACAGTAGAAGCAGCAGAGGGAGCATGCAAGCAGAACTGGGGAGAGGGCTCCCTCTGCTGGCTTGGCGTTACAATTTCCTTGCTTAGTCTTGCAATATACATCCATTAGATTGTTAATATACTGTATTTATACGACATATGAATGACACATATTTTTATGGTTTAAGCAATGAAGGGGTTACTCTAGGTTAGCAAGAGTCTGAAACAGATACACTCAGAGAGGGAAGAATAGATACAACTTTTAATGATCTAAAAGAATTGGTTTTAACTAATTTGGTTTAAAAAGCATCTCTGAACGACTAAAGCAAATGTGTATTACAGTTGATATAGCCAGAGAAAACTGCTGCAGTAGAGATAACTTAACCCTGACATAAAAATGTCACAGATGTGACACATCTGATGTTAAAATGCATATATAAATGAACATTAATCAATAAGTGCTGTGGATGTCTATTGTTAAGAAAAAGTAAGGCAGATGATAAAGTGAGTATTTGAAGCAGATTAAAAAAATCACACAGCATCTTCTCAGTGTTCTTTGACATGCTCATCTGATCACTCACTTACAATCTTATTACTATTTCTGTGTGCAGCTTTGACAAAGGAAGGGAAGATCTCTGAAGAAACATGTAAGTATTACATCTGATACAGCAAGTATGAAATGAGTTTTAAGTACTAAAAAGTTATACACACACACACACACACACACACACAAAACATGCATAAATTAGAAAATAAGTGGGATGTCAAGAACTCAATGCGGTGCTCTGACATGGACATTGAAGAGGTGTATAAATATTTTTAAATTGGCAACGGTTAGTAATTGTCAAATTATTTAATGTTTTTCTTCACTTTACTGTGCTCTTTAGTAGCTGGAGAACTTTTTCTCAAATTGGTTAGCCCAGTATTAGTTTTTGCTGTGATAATTGAAATTTATATTAAGAATTGTAAACGTTAACATTATTTCACACACTATATGTGACCTTGGACCACAAAACCGGTCATAAGGGTCAATTTTTTGAAATTGAATAAATGAAACCTGAATAAATAAGCTTTCCATTGGTGTATGGTTTGTTAGGATAAGACAATATTTGGCTGAGATAAAACTATTTGAATATCTGGAATCTGAGGGTGAAAATCAAAAAATCTAAATATTAAGAAAATCGCCTTAAAAGTTGTCCAAATGAAGTTCTTAATAATTAATATTATTAATCAAAAATTAAGTTTTGAGATATTTACAGTAGGAATTTTACAAAATATCTTCATGAAACATGATCTTTACTTAATTTCCTAATGATTTTTGGCATAAAAGAAAAATCAATAATTTTGAACTGGGTATTGCTACAAATATACCCCAGCGACTTAAGACTGGTTTTGTGGTCCAGGGTCACATATGTAATGTTATTTCATAGTATTACCATCTTGTGACGTAAAATTTTGGCCACATCACTGTCCCCTGCTTTCACTTTAGCTCAAGTTACTTGAGTCAATTTCCATAAAGGTACCTATATTTGTATCTAAGGACACTTTATAAAACAAAACTCTGTTGTTGACATTTCTGTGGAAAAGCTATTAAGTTATTAAGTTATAAAAAGTTATTAAGTTATAACTATAACTATTATAACTATTATATAGTTAATTGTTAATTCATATTAATGATGAATTTAACTAATGTAATGCAATTCTGTGTGCAGCTTTGACAGACCACTGAACAAGGAATAGGTAAGTATTACAACTGATACAGCAAAATGTGTTTCATTGCGCAACAATCAATGTTCAATAAAATGAGTTAAACGAGGACTAGTTTGCACTGTGTAAGGTGTAAAAACAATCTTCAGGCCGTTGGCGCTCTCTGCACGCTTTTGATACAATACATCATGTACATAAGTTATGATTATATAGTTTTATTAAATTGTGTATTTTAATTGTTTTGTTTAAAAAAAAAAAAAAAAAAAACTGTGATTGCTTGCTTTTGATTTTTTTTTTATTTGAACCAATTATAGCCTCACTGCTATTATGTATTTTAAGTCATTTTAAAGTCTATTGTTTGCTTAGGTTTATTTTTATTACCACAAAAATGTATTTGATTACTTGATAAATCATCAGAATAGTTGAGTGATTACTCGATTACCAAAATAATAGTTTGTGACAGGCCAATTCATTACTGTACTTAAATTATACTTTTACTAAGATGCATTCTTCCAGACAATTTCATCACATATGTGACTGCAAACAACAACAAAAACACCTGGAATTGCAGGTGTTGTCTCACATAGCTAAACCTTTGAGTTATGCCATGAAGTCTGATCTCTATACGCCTTTGTCCGACATGTACAGTGAGCAATCACAGTTTGTTTTGTTCAATGAATATAGCAACAGAGGTTGTTCATTCAAGATCGACATGCAAATTTAAGCTAATAATTGAACAGATGAATCAAATATAAATCTGACATGAAGAGCTTAGGTATGCTAATTTTCCAGACTGTTAACTGATAAGATTAGAATATTAAATTAGTATTAAGTAAAAATGTAATATATATATATATAATCCTCTGATTAAAAACTGCCCAGAAACTTCTTAGAAATTACTACAGACTTGATCTCCAGATGTTCTCTCTTTTTAATTTTTGTGATTGTCTCTGTTTCAGAATCAACAGGAAAATACGAGTGAATGAAGAAACAAAAGTGGCTTCTGCTTGTTTGTAAAGGCTGAATAATTCCAAATGAACTCCACATTATAATGTACATGTAGCACGTCCATTATACGTGGTATGACTGTTTTGCTCTCCTTCTCTTTGCATGTGTGAGAGAACAACTGAGCTCTCTCAGCTAAGCAACGACAAGTCCAGTGCCTTCACACTACAGTTTACGGTGTGTCAAATCTGCTGTGCATCAATTGAGATTAATTAACTTAGTGTGCCTAAAAGATGGAGAGTGAAACTCTGTCTGTTAAACGTATATTTAGCATCTAACTCAAACACTGATGAGTAAAATCTAACCAATTCCCTGCTTAAAAAAAAAAAAAAAAAAAAAAACGCCTGGTCATAGCTTGGTTTTGGCCACTTCTTTAGCTGGTAAGGCTGGTAGAACAGCTTACCAACCACCTTAGGCTGGTTTTAGCTGTTTTTTTCAGAAGGGTTAGCCAATGGCTAATAATAGACATTATTTGGTAAATTTAGTCGCATACGCAAGTACTCGCATTGTAGACGGTTGCTGTTTTTTTTTGAAAAACTTCTTTTGTTTCAGATGAACAGTGAAATGTGTCGCTAATATACTAGTTACTAATAACACTAATATATAGTTGCATTAATGTTACATTACATACCTATTACATACTGTGTGTATGTGTGTGTGTGTTGCTGTTTTATGTAATTAACACTAATTAATGTTCTCATTCTTTGATCAGAGTTTAAAGATTACATGACCTTCTCTAAGGTTGCATGTTTTATACAATATTAAATAGTAACACTTAAATATGTGATCCAAAGATATGTTTTTTTATTGAATCTGGGGCCGGATTGAGCGCTGATCTTGTTTCTCCTGTTTTAGTTAGCTAGTTTCGTTTAATACTTTATTTGGTTTTTCTATGAATCAGAGGGGTTTTGTGTGTTGTTTTGGCCACTGGTACAATTGCATTAGAGGTGAACAAGGTCTTACATTTGTACACACACTAACACATATGTTTCTGTATTATCTGTAAATAAAGCAGAACAGTGAAAAACCCAGAGACATAACTGTGTCTTCCACTCAAATGTTTTTTATGGAGACAACTGGAGTAAATGACTGTGGAGTAAAGACTACTCACACAGCACATTTACTCTCTTTTACACATACTCCCTTTTTTGTGCATTCACCACCAGTCTCTTAGTAATTGCTTTTCCGTGTCAACAGAAATTTGATCTAAAGCATAAGTTATTACTCCACCCCCTGAGTAACATCATTAGGGCAGCTCTACATTTTAACATTGTTCAAACGATGGATCTGCGACAAAGTAATTCTCCTGTTACTAACGTAACCTTGGTTTCCTGAGATAACATTGCATGGAATTACGCTTGGGGGAAACTCTGTTTTCCTCCGAATACTGAAGCCTGATTTGTTAACATTTGTGTAGCTGTGCAAAGCTATGGCATTTGAGCTCACCAAAATGGGTGGAGCCGACTGCCCATATAAGTTGGTGCTGAATGCCATTTCATCAGAATTTTTCGACTAGAAAGTGGCAGGACATGCAATGCTTGTTCCCGTTATCTCACAGAACCAAGTTTGTTAGTAACCAGAGCGCTCCCTTTCAAAATGTTCTCTGTCCACCTTGAGGCAAAAGCGTCCTAGACACCAGGCATGGGGCAGGACATGGACATGGACATTTAGCCAGTACTGCAGGGGCCGAATGTGGAGCAGGCCCAAGAGTATCAAAGAGAATGGGGCTGCCATCAGACCCAGGGTCCTCTAGAAAGCTTTAAGGGGTAGAAAAGCCACTACTTAGATTGATGCCGCTAGCCACTGAATTGTCAGTCAGTGTCCCTATTTGGGCCGATTCTATAAGTACCCCAAAAAAAGTGACTCGCCTGTTTAGAGACAGACAGCTCTTGGCCGAGTTGATTCTGAGTCCAAGAAGCTCTAGTCAGCTGAGAAGCATCGACCTGTGAGTACAGAGCTTGTGCTCCGACCAGGCTAAAACTAACCAAGTGTCAAAGTATTTTATGATGAGGATTTCCATCTGCCTCAGAGGAAGAGAACTGCAACCATGCATTTGGTGAAAGTGCATGGAGCAAGAGACAGTCCGAATGGAAGGACTGTAAGTTGTTATGAACGTGAATCTTAAGAACGGTTTGTGATTAGGAGCCATCTGGATTTGAAACTTTTGAACTTGTGTGAGGATCTGCTTCAAAGTCAGCATCCCTAAAAGCAGAATGATCCGGGCAGACTCGTCCATAGTGCAGAGGAGTTTGGCCTAGAAACCTGGAGGGCCACCATCGTATGGAGATGAATCGTATGGCTGAAATGCCATAGGTTTGCGCCGTAAAACTGAACACATCAGGCTTTAGAATTCTGAGAAAACCATGTTTCCCCTGGAAAACCTGTGTGGTTCCACACAAAGTGAGAGATCGTTTTGAAAGGGAAGTATGGTTTCAGGAAACGGTTGTCACTACACCATTAATTTCCCTAACAATGCATCATGCTGCGGTTAAGCAGCGACCTATGTCATTGTACGGGAAAAGAAATGGAGAAGCAGATAAGACTAGTGGTGGTGCTGATTCTGTTCCTCCTCTGACTGCAGAGGAAGAGAAAGTTTTGGCCATCCTAGAGCCTGACGCATTGAAAGGGATGACCTTTACTGTTAGAGCTTTTGAAGAACATGCTGACATTCCCCACTCCTCAAGAAATTCAGTAGGCAAATTAACATTTCCATAACATTGCCAGCATCTCTAGAGTGATTGGCATTATTAATGGGAATCCCAGTGTCAAGCCCTGTGGTAAATGACCCCTTGTACAGTACATCTGCAAGAAGGGTTATCCAATCATTAATGTACAAGTATATAGTGTGTGATCACCTGGGGATCTTCACTGATATGGTGGCAAAATGGCCTGGAAGCACACATGACTCTTTTGTGATGGACAGTTTTTCAATTGTCCAGGTGTATTTTCATTTATTTGGGTATATTGCATGTTAAAATTACATGGTTTTAGAAATTAAATTGTACAAATAGAGTGTTAAGGACAACTCTGAACAGAACACAGCCTTGCTGTGGCAAAATCACATCAAGAAACAACTAACCACCAGTGGAGAGCACAATAAACACAATTCCATGTTCTATAATCTTTAAAAATGTTATATATCAACATATGATTGTTGTTATTTGAAGCAGGTCTAAATAAAACAAGCTTCAAAGCGCTGGCAGTTTCTCTGGTTTTCACACTTAATCATGTTCACATGCAAATAAACAGAAGCATCTGCACCTTTTTGCCACATGTGGCTACTGAGAGCTTCAGTTTCACATGACACTGCTTATCAATGTTTGCTCTAGCAGAAGTGCATTAAACCGCAGCATGTTTCCTTATTTTTCCAAAAATAGAATGGGGAAAGAATGTGGACAGTTCTAACAAGGGGCAGTTAACCTAACTTATTCCTTCAATCAGGAATGACCTACTTACAATTAGGAATGAGGTACAGTGATGATATCATATTGCATATTAATATTGCAATACAGTATTTATTTGTATAGTGCTTTTTACACTACAAAGGTATTTTTTTTTTTTTAATTTTTTTTTTTTTTTACAAAGGACAGAGCTTTACACTGCATCTCTGGATCTGATGTCATAAACTACAAAAGCAATAGCAGCCATGCCCACCAGAGCAGTGATGACCAATCGGATCACAGCTTCAGTAACACCACAACAGTGAACTTCTAGAGGAGAAAATTAGGACTTCAGTTAGGTTGTTAAAGAAGCTTAATGTATTTTGATTTTATTATTATTATTATCACTATTTTAATACTGGAATTTATACCAGGTACCAAACAAATGCTAATGTCAACACTGATGTACCTGAACATGTACGTAAAAGAGTTGACTCATGTCCAGATGTCAAGTCTGGTTGCTGATGGGATTGGTGATCACACAGCTGTAGGTGTTTTTATCATGATATTTCACCTCCAGATGTAAAGAGACACTGCTGATGAGATGAGACACGCTGATGCTGGACAATAAATGGTTTCCTTTGTACCAGGAGAGAGTCACATGGCTCACATTCACCACTGAACACAGCAATGTGATGATGATGATGAAGAACATTGTAAGTATTCTCTAGTGATGACAGCAATGAAGAAAATAAGATGACAGCAATAATAAAAAAAAAAAAAAAAAGATTTCTCTGAAGAAATGGCAAAAAATCCAGAAAATTATACTTCTAGATCAACCAAAACATTAGAAGAATGACAATACATATAGCTTATAATTTGTTTGTTTTACCTGAGACCAATGTAGCAGGCAAAAATCTACTTTCAAACTATGATGTCCCAAATTATGCTTTTAAATCATAAATATTTTAATATTGTGATTTTGTATCAATAAACAAATTTAAAATGGACAAGTTACTCACAATACACTGTAACATTGAATTTCTTCACTCTGTCCCCCAGCCCTCCTTTAATGTTTAGTTCATAAAGTCCAGAGTTTGTGGTTCTGGTGTTTCTGATGGTCAGAGATCCAGTCTGATTGTCCAGCTGCAGTCTGTCTCTGAACCTCCCATCAGTACCATTAAATAATGAGATCACATTGGCATCTAAGAGAGCAATGAGAACACCTTGATCTCCAAACTTCCATAGTATCTTATTTCTCTGTGTTACGGTAACATCAGTGTTTAGAGTGACAGATTCTCCCTGTTTCGTCTGTCTCAGCACCTGCAAAACAAAACAAAATTACAGACAAATGAAAAATATCTGAGCAAAAACAGCACTAAGCACTACTTATAGACAAAACTTTTTTGCCAGATCAGACGTGCTGATCTCTTGTCATATTATCACAACTATTCAGTGTTTTCAACCATATAATGCTTAATTTAGGTTTCAGACATTTAAATACACCTAAGTACAAACCATACATTTATAGTTTGTAAAAATACATGCTGATGTTTATGGAAGCGGCAATAATGATCCTACAAATATAATCTGATGGCATGTTTTATTAATATCATGTACACATTGTGTAGGTAACTATAAAGTTTAATCTGCTCTTCAGTTCACCTGAGACTTACTTTAAAGCTGAATAAGTCAAATTGTGTTTAAAAGATAAACCTGATAAGGCAAGGCAAGGCAAGTTTATTTATATAGCACATTTCATACACAAAGGTAATTCAAAGTGCTTTACATAAAAGGAAGTGAATAATCATAAAAAAACAATAAAAACAATAATTCACAAAAAATGAAGTAGAATAATCATAAAAGCAATAATCACAACAATAAAACAAAATTTTGCTTTAAAATGATTTAAAAATTGATTTAAAATAAATTTAAGACAGTTAAAAATAGAAAAGGATTATACATAGTGCAATCAGTTCAGACGTAGCACAGTGCTCATTCAGTAAATACACAGCTAAACAGATGAGTCTAGATTTAAATGTAGCTAATGTTTTAACACATTTGATTTCTTATAGAAGCTGATTCCAACTGCGAGCAGCATAATAGCTAAAAGCTGATTCCCCTTGTTTTGTGTGAATCCTTGGTATTTCTAACTGACTCAATCCTAATGATTGGATTGGTCTGTTAGGTTTATATTCAGTGAGCATATCTGCAATGTATTTAGGTCCTAGGCCATTGAGTGATTTATAAATGAGTAAAAGTACTTTAAAATCAATTCTAAATATAACTGGAAGCCAGTGTAGAGACCTGAGGACTGGTGTGATATGCTCAGATTTTCTGGTTCTAGTCAGTAATCCTGGCAGCAGCGTTCTGGATGAGCTGCAGCTGTCTAATGGTCTTCTTGGGAAGGCCAGTGAGGAAACCATTACAATAATCCACCCTGCTTGTGATAAAGGCATGAACAAGTTTCTCCAAGTCTTGACTGGAAACAAAACATCTAATTCTTGCAATGTTTTTGAGATGATAGTATGCTGATTTAGTTACTGCTTTGACATGACTACTGAAACTAAGGTCTGACTCCAGAATCACACCGAGATTCCTGACTTGGTTTTTAGGTGTTTGACCTAATTCATCTCACTCACAAAAAAAACAGATTCAGTATTCCTCAAAATGAATAAAAACAGTGAAATTCAACTCAGGATATGACGCAAACCAGCAATAATAAAATATGTTAAATAATACAAATATCCTTTTAATCCCATTTTATTAACTGATGTCTTTGCTGCTGACCTTCAATGATCCAATTCAAAAATACACTATTAACAGTAATGAATTACATTTTGCAATCAAAAGCAAAATTCGGTAGAGCTGTATATTGTTTCCAGGTTGGCATCATCTCTTCTTAGGTGTTCTGCATCCAGACTGAAGCTTGTGTAATTCCTAGTTACCACAGGATGTCAATCCCATGGCAGAAACAGAGGAACAAATAGGTACATAATTAGCTGCTGTTCAAACAAGCAAAAATGATTTGTTTAACCCAAGCTAAAGAAGAATAATGTGCATTTGATCAGATATAACTGCAGTACAAGATTATGAGATGCATTATTTGAATGCTTGGCTAAAAAGATGTGTCTTTAATCTAGATTTAAACAGAGAGAGTGTGTCCAAACTCCAAATGTTTCAGGAAGACTGCTCCAGAGTTTGGGAGCCAAATGCGAAAAAGCTTCACCTCCTTTAGTGGACTTCGCTATCCTAGGAACTACAAAAGTCCAGAGTTTTGCGACCTGAGGGAGCGTGATGGACTGTAGTGTGGTAGAAGACTAGTTAGGTACGCAGGAGCTAAACCATTAAGGGCCTTATAGGTAAAAAGTAATATTTTGTAACTGATGTAGAACCTAATAGGTAGCCAGTGCAGAGACTGTAAAATTGTTGTAATATGATCATATTTTCTTGAGCTGGTATAGATTCTAGCAGCTGCATTTTGGACTATCTGTACCTTGTTTATTAAAGATGCAGGACAACCACCTGGTAGTGCATTACAATAGTCCAGTCTAGAGCTCATGAATGCATGAACTAGCTTTTCTGCATCAGAAACAGGTAACATGTTTTGTAGCTTGGCAGTGTTTCTAAGATGGAAGAATGCTGTTTTTAACACGAGAAATATGATTTTCAAAAGACAAGTTGCTGTCTAATATAACACCCAGATTTTTTACTGTAGTGAAGGTAACAGTACATCCGTCTAATTGCAAATTGTAATCCAAGAGATTCTGTGTATTGTCTTTTGGTCCAATAAGTAAAATATCTGTCTTCTCTGAATTTAATAGGAGAAAATTATTGATCATCCAATATTTTACATTTTTAACACACTTTGTTAACTTTGATAATTTAAAAGTTTCATATAAAAGTAAAGAATAAGGAATAAAGGAATAACAAATAATTATTTTAACACTCCAAGCAGCAACATGAAAACTGTGTTTTCATTGGACAAAAATGCTTTGTCCAATTTGGATTGAATTGTTGACATTTCTGGATTTTGCAATTGCAATTAGATTTTTCGATTTGCAGGCTAACTAAACTGAAAAATAATTAATAACATTTTAAATTACATTTTTTTTTGTTAATGCTTGTTTACATACACTTAATGTAACCAAGTGTAATAAATAAATAAAAATAAAAAGTATTGGTTATAATACTTAATTAATAATACTATTAATAATACTTCAATAAAAAGTATTTTTTAATTATTTTATTTCATGTTCTATTTCACATTGAGGATTGTTACTAAATGACTAAATTTACTGAACATTTTCAAGAAAGCAAACATATATTTATGTTGTTTTACATTCTTCATTCATTTATTATCATTTAGTCATTGTACTATTCCATTTAATCATTTGTAATACAAAATTATAGCTATTTATATACTCATTTCGTTGGTTTATTATGGTAGCGACAATAAATCACGATTCGTGGATTGATTCTGAGAAAGCATTGCGATTTTCTTAGGAATCGGTTCTGAGCTTAGTTTTTAACAGTAGATGGCGCTCTAATCTTGTTTTTAACCGCACACTCAAACCCTCACGAAGAAGGGCACTGGAGAGCATCGTGGAATTGATGTATTTGCACCTCAGCATGCATTTAAGATGCGAGATTAATGTAAACACAGCCCACATGTGAACACCCTTGTAATTCGCTTCAACCTTTACAAATTTAATGAATGATTATTTTATGGTCAAGTGTGTGTAAGGAGGCAGGCTGTTTCTAAAGCATGCAGTGTCATCTGCTGTTAAAAACTTCTGCGCTTCTCTGGCTTTACTCAGTCAACTCTTGGCTGATAGCAGATTTTTAATACAGTTTAGGGTACCAGAAAAAAAAAAAACTGGTTTTGGGTACCTAACAAGACTTGCTGTTATTGGGTTTTGGGTATTAGACAACTTTGCTGACTGTTACCAGACAAAATTGATATTTTCCGATAGGATCTTGCATCCAGGGCTGGATCTGGATCTGATAAAGAGAAGCCTGTGATAGTAAAGGAGAGAATCTGTCATTCCATACACTGATGTGATTTGATTTCATAGAATTGACTACATACTTGACCTCCACATCTGATCTTTTTACTTTCTATGATTGTTTTAAAGACAACTTTCAAAACTCTTTAAAAACTCTTTCAAAGTAAATGGTGAAGTCTTCGAAACAGGGAATAGGGGGGTAACTCTGAATAGGATCTCAGACTAACGGCGGCCTAGTCAGTGATGTTGACACTTCACACTAACAAGAAGCTTTACTTCTAACCACAGGTGGAGAGCTGTAGTTACAACCACACACATTTGTGATGCAGTTTGCACATGTCTGTTGATATTTCCATGAGCTTCTAGTGATGATGACCTCAACTAATCTGAGTTGAAATCAAAAGTCAGTGATCACATTATTTAGGAAAACATTTCTTACAGATTATGGACATATTGAATAGTTAATATACAACTCCAAAAAAGTTTTTCACATATCAGTTTTTAAAGGGGTCATCGGATTCTGTAGGATCTTAATAAAAAGTCTATAATATACTTTGGTTAAAAATTCTAAATGGTTGTGTAAAACAACACCCTTTGTACCTTGTCAAAATCAGCTCTGCAAAAATCATCTCATTCTGGCCGAGGCTGCTTTAAATGCAAATGAGCTCTGCTCGCCCCGCCCCTCTCTTCTCTCTGTGGAGTGACGAGTCTGTTTACTTTAGCCGCTAAACTTGCTAACTAGCACATTATTAGGAAAGGCGATCGCAAAGATTCATAAAAAAAAAAGCAAAAAACAAAGCCTTATACTCACTTCTGCTGTAAGTGAAGCTGGATCACGAATGATTTGCGCGAACATAGATGGATATATAGATCGGGAGGCGCATTCCCTTCACAAACAAATATAATCCACTGCATCTTCAGCGGCTGAGATGTCGGGAGTAAATGACGACCACTGTGTTCATTATTACATCCAGCAACACAACACCTCAATCGCTGAGATATTCTTGTCTAACTTACATCTCTGCTCCGGCATTGAAACAAAGAGGGTGGACTGTTACAGCTGATCTGAGGTGAAACGCTCATGTCAATCAACTATCGTGGGAGTGGCCTCTGTTGGTGTGACACCACAATGATAGTGTAACGCCACGACAGCAGAGGGAGCCCTCACCCTCTGACTGACTGTTGCTGCTCCCTCTGCTGCCTCGTTGGTTACTTCCTGTTTGGTGGCCATAAAAGGAGGCCATTTCCAAACAGACCCTGTGAAGTATTGTTTTGCTGCTACTAAGCGGTTTCTCCGATTTCATTGCCTTGTTTTGTTATTTTTCACGGTTTTGTTTCTTGTCATAGTTTTGCCTTGTTTTTGCCATTGTTTTGTTCTGATTCATTGCCATAGTTTTTGCCTTGTTCCATTGCCTTGTTTATTTGTCACTTTTGGACTGCTCACCGGTATTTGGACTCTGCCTGTTTATTGGATTACGCTTTTGCTTTGCCTACGTGTTACTGTTTGTTTGGATATCGACCCTGCCTGTCTTTACTACGCTGTGTTCAATAAAGCCCGCATCTGGATCTCACACGCTTCCCTGGAGTCCCATTACATAATACTTTGCCACCCTAAAATCCAGCGGCTTTCAGAAGATACAGATCAAACCATGGATCCAGCATCACGCCTCCTCCACCTCCGCCAAGGTAACCGGCCCATTGAAGATTATGTAACTGACTTCTGTAAACTGTGCTATCAGGTGGACTTTAATAATACGTCTCTCAAGGACATTTTCCGTTTTGGTTTATGTAAGGACATTTCATGTTTGATGCCATGCAATACCCCACACTGGACTCTTGAAACATACATAGATTTTGCACTACGGTTAAGTGGCTCACCTTTTACTGTTGGGATTGCGGACAAGGGACCCCGCAATCCTGCAGTAACTACCATACCACAACCTGCTCACATCACGTCTGCCAAGCCACAGCCTGCTCACGTCATGTTTTCTACACCAAAGTCTGCTCACGCCACGTCTGGCGCTCCAAGGCCCGCTCACGCCACGTCTGCCGCTTCAAGACCCACTCACGCCACGTCTGCCGCTCCAAGGCCCGCTCACGCCATGTCTGCCGCTCCAGGGCCTGCTCACGCCACGCCTGCCGCTCCAAGCCACGCTCATGCCACGCCTGCCGCTCCAAGCCACGCTCACGCCACGCCTGCAGCTCCAAGGCCCGCTCACGCCACGTCTGCCGCTCCAGGGCCTGCTCACGCCACGCCTGCCGCTCCAAGCCACGCTCATGCCACGTCTGCCGCTCCAAGGCCCGCTCACGCCACGTCTGCCGCTCCAAGGCCCGCTCACGCCACGTCTGCCGCTCCAGGGCCCGCTCACGCCACGTCTGCCGCTCCAGGGCCCGCTCACGCCACGCCTGCCGCTCCAGGGCCCGCTCACGCCACGTCTGCCGCTCCAGGGCCCGCTCACGCCACGCCTGCCGCTCCAGGGCCCGCTCATGCCATGCCTGCCTCTCCAGGTCCTGCTCACGCCATGCCTGCCGCTCCAGAGTCTGCACCTGTCATGGCCGCCCGTCCAGAGACTGCACCTGTCATGGCCGCCCTCCCACAGCCAGCTCATGAGATGACTGCCATCTCCAAGCCAGTCCACAAGATGGCTGCCATCCCAGAGCCAGTTCACAAGATGGCCGCCATCCCCAAGCCTGTTCACAAGATGGCCACCATCCCCAAGTCTGTTCACAAGACGGCCATCTCATCTGAGTCCCCGGCCAAGATGGCCGCCCTGCCTGAGCCTCATCATGCCGAAATCATCTCAACCAAATCTCATCCCATATCTGCCACACCCAAAGCTAATCAAGTGATGGCTGATCCTCCGGTGTCAGGTCAAGTCAGGGCTGCATATTCAGTGCCAAGTCAAGTTACAGCTGTGTATCCTGAGCCAAGCCAAGTTACAGCAGATCTTCATGAGCCAAGTCAAGTTACTGCTGTTGTTCCCGAGTCAAGTCAAGCCACCGCTGACCTACATGAGCCAAGTCAAGTCACAGTTGACCTTCCTAAGCCAAGTCAAGTCACAGCTGGTCTTCACGAGCCAGGACAAGACACAGCGGTTCTTCATGAGATCAAGTCAGAGTCAAGCAAGTCACGGCAGACCTTCCTGAATCAAGTCAAGAAACCGCTACACTCCTAACAAAGCCTCTTCAAGCCACGGCTGTCCTGCCAGAACCTCACCAGGTCCCGTCTGACCTTTCAAAGCCACGTCACGTCTCAGCTGACATCCCAAAGCCTCGCCAGGTCTCGTCTCTGCTCCCAAGCCACGCAGAGCCCACGCTCTCTAGCCTCACAGTCTCCACACCCTCAAGCCCGGCAGGCATCCCACTATCTTCTGTGCTGCCTGTCATGGTGATCGCTATTTTTAGCGTGTGGGCTATACACTGTGCTCCAGAGGCCTCGCCTGACCACGAGTCTGTTCCTAAGGCCTCGCCTGACCACGAGTCTGCTCCAGAAGCCTCGCCTGATCATGAGTCTGCTCCTGAGACCTCGTCTGTCCACGGGTCTGTACCAGAGGCCTTTCCTGTCCACGAGTTCACGCCAATACCTCCTGAGGTGTCAGCATACGCTGTAGTATCTCCTAAGGAGGTGGCGTCCAATTATGAACTCTTGACCTGTCCTGTCACAGTCATGGAGGCTACTTCTGAACGCTCTCCCTGCCATGTCCCTGCCATGTCATGTCAAGGGGCCAATCATGAACTCCCTGCCCATCATGTTACGGCCAAGGAGGCTGATGATGAACTCTCTGCTCATCATGTCATGGCCAAGGAGGCCAATCATGGGCTCCCTGCTCTGCCTGCTCTGCCTGCGCCGCCACGGCTCCCTGCTCTGCCTGCCTCGCCATGGCTCCCTGCTCTGCCTGCTCTGCCTGCCCCGCCATGGCTCCCTGCTCTGCCTGCCTCGCCATGGCTCCCTGCTCTGCCTGCTCTGCCTGCCCCGCCATGGCTGCCTGCTCTGCCTGCCCCGCCATGGCAGCCGGCTCTCCCTGCTCCACCATGGCCTCAGGCTCCTCCGAATCAAGCATGGTGGACTTCTGCTCCAGTGTACCACTGCCTGCCACAGTTCCATGGCCCAGGTCCTCCAAGGTTCCATTATCTGCACTGCTCCATGACCCAGGCCCTCCAGTGTTTCACGGTCTGCCATTGCTCCACGGCCCAGGCCCTCCAGTGTTTCACGATCTGCTACTGCTCCATGGCCCAGGTCCTCCAAGGTTCCACTGTCTGCCACAGCTCCACGGTCCAGGTCCTCCAATGCTTCGCTGTCTGCCACTGATCCATGGCCCAGGTCCTCCAGTGCTTCACTGTCTGTCCCTGCTCCACGATCCAGGCCCACCTCCTTTACATGGACCTGGCCCTCCGTCCCACCCCCTGTTTTGCCTCTGTTCCCCCACCCTCCTGGACTGTTGTTGTTTGAGCGCCAGGGGTCGCTCCTGGGTGGGGGGGGATTCTGTAACGCCACGACAGCAGAGGGAGCCCTCACCCTCTGACTGACTGTTGCTGCTCCCTCTGCTGCCTCGTTGGTTACTTCCTGTTTGGTGGCCATAAAAGGGGGCCATTTCCAAACAGACTCTGCGAAGTATTGTTTTGCTGTGCGGACTCTACTAAGCGGTTTCTCTGATTTCATTGCCTTGTTTTGTTATTTTTCACGGTTTTGTTTCTTGTCATAGTTTTGCCTTGTTTTTGCCATTGTTTTGTTCTGTTTCATTGCCATAGTTTTTGCCTTGTTCCATTGCCTTGTTCATTTGTCACTTTTGGACTGCTCACCGGTATTTGGACTCTGCCTGTTTATTGGATTACGCTTTTGCTTTGCCTACGTGTTACTGTTTGTTTGGATATCAACCCTGCCTGTCTTTACTATGCTGTGTTCAATAAAGCCAGCATTTGGATCTCACACACTTCCCTGGAGTCCCATTACAGATAGGCATCTGAGAACGGCTCGATTTGAAAAAGGGGATTTTATTTTTACAGATTAATTAAAAACCACTGCATAGATTTTTATCATTATAGGGTAGATTTGTACAAACACACATTAATGTCCAAACAACATGTAAAAGTGAACTTAGCATCCGATGACTCCTTTAAGGCCTTGTGACATTCAAGTTCACAATAAACACAACTATGTTCTATAATCTATGTTATTAATCAACATGATATCATTATGCTATATAAAGCAGGTCTAAAAAAAAAAAAAACATTCCAATGCACTGGTCAGTTTCTGCCTTGGTTTTCACACTTCATCTCTTTCTCACACGTTCACATGCAAGTAAACAGAAGTCTGAATGTTTTGTCACCTGTGGCAACTGAGAGCTCCAGTTTCATTTGACACGTTAACCAGTTTGTTCTTGCAGAAGTGCATTAAACCACAGCATGTTTAAGGTTAAAGTATCTCTATACTTGCCGTTCTTCTGTCTCAATTGATCTTTGCTACTGTATTTGCCTAAAAATGCATGTTTTGATGTGAATAATTCTGATTGTATTGAACTCATATGTGTTTGTTTTGCTGTAAAGTTGTTACGAGTCAGTTGACTGATGCAACTGATGCCAGTAGTATAGCTGAGTGTGGTTTGAGTGATCTGAACCAAACAACACAACTGAATGTGATTTTAACAGAAAAAAGATTGTGGAGGTACCTGATCAGAACAATAAATCATGGAGTTCAACAGCCATGAATGCAACAATGGTTAAAAATAGTTATGATTGGAGATAAAGAATAAATTAAGAGCAGAGTGGAATAAAACTGATGGGACTGAAGTTCACACATTTATTTTTGTGACTGTGATCAGTTTTTTTTTTTCTTCTCAGCTTTTCACACTCACAATTCAACAGAAGCACCTGCAGCCAAGATGAGGTTCATGATTGTCACCTTTACTGACAACCTTTAAGGCATTTTTAAGATGTAAATGTGTTATTTGTCAACAAAATAAAGTTGCTAAATTGAATTAACAATGAGTAGAGGTAAGCTGTGATGTCTGCAAAGATCAAGCATGAGGCTGAAGAATGTAAAGATTATACTAAAGCATGTTTATTTAGTATAGTACACATTGAGCCACAAAGGAATACAAAAATATCTTGAATATAACTTTTTAAAGAATGTTGCACTATAAAACACTGCAGTGCTGTTGGTGAAATAGTATGTTCATCCATCAGGTGGAGCTCCATCAGGTTCATCTATATCAGCAGAGACACCAAGGCCTGTTTGTACCCCATTATTACAGCACTATTAACAAAACGATTGAAAATGAAAACAATTCTGAAAAGCCATGGATTAAAATCCATTAATATCCTATTTTTAATTTAAGTTATAATGTCTGACCTTCTGACCTTGACTAAATACCACATTCATTAACTCACAAAAATCCTCTAAATGAAATAAAACTTTAAATTAAACAAAATACAAATACAAGCACATTTGGAACAACAGTGATACTGTCAAAGGATTAGTTAAGGTATTAAAATATTTTATCTGTATATATGTATATTTACTATGTCTTCATGTTCCAGTTTCGGTAAACAGCTGCAGTGTGACAAAGTGTAAAAGTGGATAGGAAACCATCTTGTAATTGCTGGCAAAATAACTGATGAAAATAATTACCAATACTTATCAGCCAGACTCCATGAACACAAACAGATAAAAAGAAACATTGTCTTCAACAGTTCCACAAAACATTTTCACAACAGAACAGTGTTAATAATAATCGGGTCCTGAGACAGGTCTTGAACATGTTTAATATATCATAACAAAGTCAATAAAGCTGCCAGTTTGTAGTAAAGTGGTTTAGTGAAGCTCTGCAGGGAGTGTGAATAAACTCCTCCAGTAGCTCCTCCCTTCACATATGCCTTTCCCAAAATGACACTGTTTGATCTACAGAAAGAAGAACAGAGAATGTGGACTCTTTAAAAAAAAAAAAAAAAAACAGGATTTTTTCTATTATTAAAGGGAACCCCGGGTATTAAGACTTGAATGGCTTACTATAACATTAATTATGTCTCTTACTGAAATATATAGCAGAAAACCCATGAAAGACTTGCGTTATTTTAAAAATCGACATTGTCCCATATATTTTGAACTATTGGGGACGCCATTATTTTAATGACATGAAAAGGTTTCGCTTGGTGAGCTACTGCCGCTACCTTTTGCTATTTTTACCGCATTCCAACTCCGAAAAAAAAAAAAAAAAAAATAATAATAAAAAAATACAATGCCACATTATGCGGCTTTTGGTTGTAATTTTAAGTCAAAGGGCAACATGAGAAACGATGCAAGTCTTCACTGCTTTTCCTAGCGATAAGAAGAGAAGCAAAGAATGGGAAAATGTCTGTGGACGTTCGAAACTTGTAGTAGACCACAGCTACTGAAAGAGCTTACAAAGAGCAGAGACAAAAAAAAAAAAAAAAAAAACGCTAGATGCTATCCTGGCGGGATGTGAACATGCCGACATTTGTCATGACGCCGCAGCCACTGAAGGAGTTTCTCAGCGTGGATTTCACTCGATATCCGGGACGTTTAGACTCCTTGTGGGGAAAATCGATGGTATAGCATTTGGTTTAAGCCTACGCTTGTATCCATTGCCACCTGTTAGCTCTATCAATAGCTGTGGCCATCATATCAGTATTTTATTTTCAGTGTTGCGTATTCTTAATTGTGTTGCGGTAAAAAGAGCAACAGGTAGAGGCAATAGTTCACAGAGCGCAACCATTTCACGTCATAATGGCGCCCCCCATAGTCCAAAATATGTGTATGTGTAAAAAAAAATGAATAACGTAAATCTTTCGGTGGTTTTCTACTACATATTTCAGTAAGAGACATCATTTACGTTAAACAAAAATGAACCTCCAAATGTGTAGGCCAACTCAATCGTCCAGTGGGTCCTCAGGGAACAACATTAAGCAATTGAAATCAGAAGAGGTAATATATAAATTTGTTGAAAACAGATTTTATTTTATTTATTTATTTATTTTTTTTAACAATTCCCAAAATTTGGAAAGAAGGTTGGCATTTTCAAATCAAAACATACAGCTCTTGCAGAGTGTAGTTCTGCTGTGGCTTTTGCTCAGAACTATGTAGCAAAAACCTACGTGGAAACTTACAACTGTACAATGTAAATAAGACTAATGTTAACTTGTTTATTAAACTGACTAAAAAAACAATGTAAATCAATGAACATGAACATCACATTTATAATCATGCTGATAATAATGGAAATATAGCACTCCTGATATTGCTGAACTATATCATGCTATAAATTAAAAATAAATAAATTTAAGAAAGAAAGAAAAATACATTTTTGGGATTTTTTTTTTTTTTTTCCCAAACATTGTAAAATTATCTTAATGTTGGCAGAATAGTCTGTGTAAACTGTTATTAATCATAAATGCTTACTGAAATAAGTCTGTCAGTGTGGGAGGCACTACTGGAGGAGTTAATTCACACTCACTAAACCGCTTTCATACAGACCAGCAACACATTCAATGTTTTCAAAAGTGTCAGGACCTGATTATTGTAACAGTTCTGTAACAGTAACAACTGTTTGTTGAACTGCTAAAATAATATTTGAGACGTTTATTTTCATCTATCTATGCTCATGGAGTCTGATGTATTTTATGGCTTCAGTTCTGTTCACCTGCATGTTATTCTGTTAATTATTATTTCCATCCTTTATTTTATCAGATTAATATACCTGAATACTTCAATGTGTTCTTTTGCAATCGCAACATTTTAGATAACTTCTAAAAATAATTAATAAATAAATAAATAAATAAATAAATAAATAAATAAATGCAAATCAGCAAATATTTGTTTGCTCATCAGGCGTGTTTGATGTTAAAGTGAAGTCACTGTCAGTGATGGAGGGAGATTCTGTCACTCTACACACCGATGATACCAATATACAGAAAAATGACCATGTATTGTTGTGGAAATTTGGACACAACAACATGCCCATCGCTCAAATCAACAGAAAGAACAATACTAGCAGGATTTATAGAGACAGACTGAGCCTGGGTCAGACTGGAACTCTGATCATCACAAACACCAGAACCACAGACTCTGGACTTTATACAGTATACAGGAACAGAACAGAGACACCGCTCCACACATTCAATCTTAGGTAGAGGAATGCTTACATTTTTATAGTGTATTGTAAAATGATAGAAGATTAGTTGTAAAATATTAAAATAATGAATTATATTGTTATAATTCATTATTTATATAATCAACATTTTATAACCATTGTATCTTTAATACTTTACATCACATTTAAATATTAATGAAATGATGCTCTTATTTATTCAAATTTGTTTTATTCTCTAATATTTTCCAGCTCATCTGCCCATTCCGCTCATCAGCAGACACCGTTCTGAGTCTGTACCAGAATTATTTAATGCTGTGTTCAGTGTTGAATGTTGAATGTGAGTCATGTGACTCTTTCCCCAAAAACCTATGTCCCCAAAACCTTCAAACTGGCTGCTATTAAGCCTCTAATTAAAAAACCACAACTTGACCCCAACGAATTGACTAATTACAGACCTATCTCGAATCTCCCATTTCTATCAAAGATATTAGAAAAGGTTGTATCCTCACAATTATCTTCCTTCCTACAGAAATATGATATCTGTGAGGATTTTCAGTCAGGTTTTAGACCATACCATAGTACTGAGACTGCTCTTATTAGAGTTACAAATGATCTACTCTTGTCATCTGATCGTGGTTGTATCTCTCTGTTAGTGCTACTGGATCTTAGTGCTGCGTTTGATACTGTTGACCACAACATTCTCTTGAATAGACTTGAGAATTATGTTGGCATTAGTGGTAGTGCATTGGCATGGTTCAAATCGTACCTATCTGACCGCCATCAATTCGTGGTAGTAAATGAAAAGGTATCATATCGATCACAAGTGCAGTATGGAGTACCGCAAGGCTCAGTACTAGGGCCATTACTCTTTACGCTTTACATGTTACCCCTGGGTGATATCATCAGGAAATATGGTGTTAGCTTTCACTGCTACGCTGATGATACCCAGCTCTATATTTCTTCGCGGCCCGGCGAAACGTACCAATTTGAAAAACTAATGGATCGTGTAGTTGAGTTAAAAAATTGGATGACAAGTAATTTCTTACTGCTAAATTCTGAAAAAACAGAGGTGTTAATTATTGGGCCTAAAACCTCAGCGTGTAATAACCTACAACACTGTCTAATACTGGATGGCTGCTCTGTCAATTCTTCGTCATCAGTTAGGAACCTAGGTGTGCTATTTGATGGTAATCTTTCCTTTGAAAACCACATCTCTAGTATTTGCAAAACTGCATTTTTCCATCTCAAAAATATATCTAAACTACGACCTATGCTATCAATGTCAAATGCTGAAACATTAATTCATGCATTTATGACCTCACGGTTAGATTATTGTAATGCTTTATTGGGTGGTTGTTCTGCTCGCTTAATAAACAAACTCCAGCTGGTCCAAAATGCAGCAGCTAGAGTTCTTACTAGAACCAAAAAGTATGATCATATTAGCCCGGTTCTGTCTACACTGCACTGGCTCCCTATTAAACATCGTATAGATTTTAAAATCTTGCTAATTACTTACAAAGCCCTTAATGGTTTAGCTCCTCAGTACCTGAGCGAGCTCCTATCACATTATAGTCCCTCACGTCCGCTGCGTTCTCAAAACTCTGGCAATTTGATAATACCTAGAATATCAAAATCAACCGCGGGCGGGAGATCATTTTCTTATCTAGCGCCCAAACTCTGGAACAATCTACCCTACAATGTTCGGGACGCAGACACACTCTGTCAGTTTAAATCTAGATTAAAGACCCATCTCTTTAACCTTGCTTACACATAACACATCAACATATTCTTATAATTCAAATCCGTTAAAGGATTTTTAGGCTGCATTAATTAGGTCAACCGGAACCGGGAACACTTCCCATAACACCCGATGTACTCAGTGCATCGTCAGAAGAATGGCATCTACGCTAATATTAGTCTGTTTCTCTCTTATCCCGAGGTCACATTAACCACCAGATCCAGTCCGTATCCAGATCAGATGGTCACTGCAGTCCCCCGGATCCAGTCCGAACCCAGCCCAGATGGTGGATCAGCACCTAGTGACGACCTCTACAGCCCTGAATGTCATCGGAGTCCACATCAACTAGATGAGCCCCAGAGACGGATCCACAGTGAAGACCTCGTCACCTAGACGGCTGTCGGCACAAGACCACGGGACCTTTGGCCAGAGGAGAACTGGCCCCCCGACTGAGCCTGGTTTCTCCCAAGGTTTTTTTCTCCATTTGTCACCGATGGAGTTTTGGTTCCTTGCCGCTGTCGCCCCTGGCTTGCTTAGTTGGGGACACTTTCTCTCAACACAATATTGCATTTTATTTTATTGTTTTTGATTAACTACCTTTACCTAAAATGTGAGTGTTTACTGTTGCCTTTGGCATTGTTGATGTACTGTTTCCTATCTAATACTGTACAGCCGCCTTGTCACAATTCTGTATTGTTAAAGGCGGTATATAAATAAAGGTGACTTGACTTGACTTGACTTGACTCTTTCCTGGTACAAAATAAACAGTTTATTGTCCAGCATCTGTGTGTCTGATCTCAGTATCAGTCTCTTTTGTTGCTGTAAAATTTAGATTGTTGTTTTGGACTCATATCACTGCTAAAAAAAAGGAAGGTGCAACACAACGTTGAAATGCAATGTAAAGACTCTAATATAATCCACATAGGTAAATCCACACAGGTAACTCCACAAAAGGCCGACAGGAACACACATATTCATTGACAAGACCAGACACAAGGCATAGAACTCAAACAACTTATAAAGAGTGGCTAATGATAGACACACAGGTGTTCGTGATTAACTAATAACTGACACAACGAGAATAGGAACAGGAACAACCATATATGGGCACATGAGGGAAAAACCCATACAAAATAGTCCAGGGGTGTGATAGGTTTAAGTTGGTCCTTAGCTGGTCATGAGCTGGTTTAAGTTGGTCATCCATTATGAAAATTAACCATGATTTTACTATGAATAAAATCAAAAAACAATGGTTACTATAGTTAAACCATGGTAACTACAAATTAACCATGGTTTTGCTACACTAACCATAGTTTAACCATGGTATTTGTAGTAAAATTGTGGTTAAACAAATGGTAATCAATAAACTAAAAAATATGGATACTACACTGAGCTGGTTTAAGATGGTCATGTGCTGGTCCTGAGCAGGAGCTAGTTGTTTAGGACCATCGGACCAGCATATGACCAGCTCAAACCAGCTGGTTATGTTGGTTTTGTCATCCTTTCATGTGGTAAGTCAGTCGTCTAAAGCAGCTGATGTTGGTGGTTTAGTGGTTTCCAACCATGTTCCTGGAGCCACTAACACTGCGTAATTTGCTGGTCTCCTTATGCAGTGTTGGGGCTGATTTGGTTGGTCTGGACTCTGGTGTTTGACTGTAGTTTGTGGGGAGCATAAGAACACTGAATAAACCAAATAATGATTTTAACAGCTGAACAGCTGAAAATACTTGATCAGAATCTGTAGAAGCTTAAAATGTAAAATTGTTGCTAACTGTAGCATGATTTGCAAGTTAATAGCATGATTCTAGGTATTAGACTTGAATAGATAGATAGATCGATACATAGATAGATAGATTGATAGATAGATAGATAGATAGATACAGGTGCATCTAAAAAAATAGAATAATGTGGAAAAAAAATGTGTTTGTAACTTATTTCAAAAACTGTAACTTTCATATATTCTAGATTAATTACATGTAAAGTAAAACATTTCTAAAGTTTTTTTTGTTTTAATTTTGATGATTACAGTTTACAGATCATGAAAGTAAAAAATCCAGTATCTCAAAATATAGAATATTTCCTAAGATTAATCAAAAAATGGATTTGCAAAACAGATAAGTTCAAGTTCTTTAAAGTACGTTCATTTATGCACTCAATACTTGGTTGGCAGCACATATTACAGCAAATTCCTTGCTCCTAGCAGAAATTACAGCATCAGTAAAGTGTGACGTAAGCGATCAGCCTGTGGCACTGCTGAGACACTTTTGAGCCTTCAGATCGTCTGTATATTGTTGGATCGACTGTTTCTCATCGATCTCCTGAAAATATCTGATAGATTCTCTATGGGGTTCAGGTCAGGCATGTTGGCTGGCCAATAAAGCACAGTAATATCATGGTCAGCAAACCACTTGGAAGTGGTTTTTGCACTTTGGGCAGGTGCTAAAGTCCTGCTGGAAAAGAAAATCAGCATCTCCATAACGCTTGTAAGCAAAATCTCCCGGTAGACAGCTGCATTGACTTTGGACTTGATAAAACACAGTAGACCAACACCAGCAGATGTCACGATGCCCCAACTCATCACTGACTTCAAAAACTTCACACTAGACTTCATACTGTGCCTCTCCAGTCTTCATCCAGAGTCTGGGATCATGATTTCAACATGAAATGCAAAATTTACTTTTATCTGAAAAGAGGACTTTGGACCACTGAGCAACAGTCCAGTTGATTTTCTCCTTAGCCCAGGTAAGATGCTTCTGACATTGTTTCTGTTTCAGAAGTGGCTTGGCAGCCCTTTTCCTGAAGACATCTGAGTGTGGTGACTCTTGTTGTGCTGACTTCAGCTTCATTCCACTCCTTGTTAAGCTCTCCTAAGTGTTTGAATCGGCTTTGCTTGACAGTTTTCTCAAGCCTGCGGTCATCCCTGTTGCTTGTGTACCTTTTCCTACCCAGTTTCTTCCTTCCAGTCAACTTTGCATTTAATATGCTTTGATACAGCACTCTGTAAACAGCCACCCCTTTCAGTAATGACCTTCTGTGAAATATACTCTTTGTGGAGGGTGTCAATGATTGTCTTCTGGACCATTGTTATGTCAGCAGTCTTCCCCATTATTGTGGTTTCAAAGAACAAGAGATACCCGGAATTTATACTGTAGGGATGGACATTTAATGAAACTCAAATATAAATATTCTAATATTTTGAGATACTGGATTTTTGGCTTTCATGAGCTGTAAGCTCTAATCATCAAAATTAAAAAAAAAAAAAAAAAAAAAAAAAAGAAACCTTTAGAAATGTTTTACTTTACATGTAATAAATCTAGAATATATGAAATTAACTTTTTCACAATATTCTAAATTTTTGAGATGCACTTCTAGGCAGATTTTGATGAGTTTTATGGAGTCTAAATCGATTATAAACACAGAGGGGAAGCTACATCGTTTTTCGTTTTTTTTTTTTTTTTTTTTTTTTTTTTGTTATTGTTTTTTATCATTTGTCTTCGTTTTTATTGTATTTGTTCTTTTGCTTATATTTTTTTTTTAAATATTATTATGCAAGTAGTGAATGTGACCCCCCCCAAAAAAAATTTTTCTTGTGGAAACTTAGGGCCTTGCCAGCCCAGGAGAGTACAGGAAGGCCGGGCTTAGGAGGCGCCGGCTCTGGAGGGCGCGCAGGAGGAGGCGCCGACTCTGGAGGGCGCGCTGGAGAGAGCTCGGGCTCTGTTGTGCGTGCTGGAGGCAGCTCGGGCACTGTAAATGCAGCTGCAACTTGACTTGACTCAGGAAACGCTACTGCAACTTGACTTGACTCCTGCATATCCGCTGCTGCTTGGCTTGACTCAGGAGACGCAGCTGCAACTTGACTTGACTCAGGAGACGCGGCTGCAACTTGACATGACTCAGGAAACGCAGCTGTAACTTGACTCAACTCAGGGGAAGCATCTGAAACTTGACTTGACTCAGGAGACGCAGCTGCAACTTGACTTGCCCCGGAAAACGCAGCCGTGACTTGACTTGATTTAGTAAACGCAGCTGCTACGTGACTTGACTCAGGAAGCGCCGCCGTAACTTGACTCGACTCAGTAAACACAGCCGCAACGTGACTGGACTCCGTGCACGCAGCAGCAACTTGACTTGACTCGGAAAACGCGGCTGCAACTTGACTTGATTCAGGAACCGCTTCTGTAACTAAGTCTTTACGGCGCCTTCTCTTTTCTGCCTTCTTGCGAGCCGTGGGCGGCGTCCGAGTGCTGGCCGCGGTCAGCGGTTCCGTGCTGAGGAGGTGAATGGCGGTTTGAACCAGGGGGGTTGGTTTGCGGCGGGGCTGGCGAGCCGAACCATTGGCGCGGCATGCGGGGGTTCCCGAGGTGTCGTTGCCTGACACGACGCGGCGTGCTTCAGAGGGGGTTGGACGATTAGACATGTGGCACTCTTCGACTTCAAAATCAGATCCGTTTAAATAAAGGACCACATTAATCAGTTCGATCAGGGAATAATCACAAACGGGAAGATCGCAACGAATTGTGTCTTCGTCCAACCCCATCTGAAAACAAAAACCTAAAGCCGCGTCGTGCCAGCTTAGTTGGTTAGCAATCTCGAGGAAATCCCCCACATACCGCTCCAAGCTCCGGCTGCCTTGCTGCAAACGCGTCACAGCCTCCTCAGCGTTCATGTTGTACTGGTCGGTGATTCTGTCACGGGTGTTGTGTCAGGGGAATGACAAGGAGGAGCGAGGAGATCCAATCAGGGGAGGACAGGTGAACTATGACACAGTGACGAAATTATTGGAAAAGGAAACGGGAAGTCCAAATATGGGCATACACAAGGGAAAACACACACAAAACAGTCCAAATGGTCTGACACCTGACACATTTCATCAGGAGTGCCGTTAAAAGATGCTGTGGAGCAATGGGGCCCAAAGCTCCCCAACCATCCCCCAAAAACACCAGGCATCCCTGGCCTCTACCTAGATGCCTCACACGCCTTATATGTCTCTTATTTATTTATGTTTTTTAAATGTGTAGGTGTTTAGATGTTTCGGCTAGTTTGGGATGCATTAAAAAAGTGAGACTTGTAGGTAGCTCAGGCATGGGACCTGGACCACCAACATGGCACACTTACCCTGTGTATGTTTTTTTTTTTTAAACTTTCCTTTATGTAAGTACATGTATTCTATATTAAATATTTTAATAGGCGTGTATGTATTTCAACTAATATGCGGTGCATTAAAACAGCGAGGCATGCAGGCCAGAACCAGCCGGGTCAAGAGATCCTGGAAGAGTGAGCTCAGGGTAGAAGGTGGGGAGACACCAGCCCCCAGCCCCACCTCAGATCCACCCACCCAGATTTTAACTGGATGTCACAGCCTACTGGGTAACAAAAAGGCCAAAGAGAGAGAAAGAGATAGAAAAAAAAAAAAAACACATAAGCATATAAATAAGTTAACATTTTGTTTTTCTTAAACCTTATCTTAAGTGTTTTCTTATCAGCGTTGTCCTCCACCCTTCCCAAAAACTTCTCAAATATTATTCAAATGAATACAAATAGTAGTTCAGGTGCAGATGCATTGTTGTGGTTGGTCTCATACAAAGAAGGTCAATAGATTATAACTGCTGGAGGGTAATTAGAGATGACCAGAAGGGGTGTGATTCTACTGTATTACTATTAAATGAACTGGATAGACTTTTGTGATATAATCAATTAGTAGATTCTTCCAGGATGCAATATGTATGGAATTTCTTGATTTCCAGTTCATGAGGATAGTTTTCTTGGCAATAGCCAGCGCCACTAGGAGTAACTGATTGTTTATATTGTCTAAGTTGATTATGGATATATCGCCTAGCAAACAAAGTGATGGGATTGAGATGTGACACCCAATAGTGATGGAGTGATGGATAGCGATTCAATGACATTTTCCCAAAAAAATTTTAATTGGAGTGCAATACCAAAGGGCATGAACATATGTGTCTGGGTTATTTTGGGTGCAATGTGAACATGTTTCTGAAGTGAATCCCATTTTAAACTATTTCTGTCCGGTTAAGTGAAATCTGTGAAGTACCTTATACTGTATAAGTTGTAGGTAGGCATTTTTGGTCATGAAATAGATAATTATGCAGATTTGTGTCCAGAAATCCGCTTCAGGGGCAATAGATAGGTCTGATTCCCATTTAGCATATGGTAAACCTGTTGTGTTGTCTAATTTTATTATTATTTTGTATATTTTGGAAAGACGTTTTTTTTTTGAAGATGATATATTAATAAGCTCTGAAATTGATGGTGAAAGGTCAAGATTAAAGGTCAGAATGTTGATTTTTGATTGGATAGATGATTTGAGTTATATAGTATATAGTATATATTCCAGAAAACTATTACTCCTGATGCCGTATTTTTGGACCAAGTATGAAAATGAGGCCAGATTATTACTATGAAAGATGTGTTGAAGTTGTGTAATGCCCTTTTCAGCCCATGTGTGTAAGTTAAGTGGTTTCTTATTAATTATAAAATCTGGGTTATTCCAAATGGGGGTGTATGTAGATGGTGTAAGAGGTGGCGATTTGGTGAAATTTCCACCAGGCTGTCAGAGCTGCTGCTATAGTTGGTGCTTTAAAACAGAAGTGTTTTTTGACTGTCTGACTACAAACCGGTAGATCTGAAGTTCGATTGTCCTTACAAATTGTTTGTTCAATGTCTAGCCATATGTTTTCTGATGGGTTTGGGTGTATCCAATTGTATATATATTAAAGCTGATTAGCCAGAAAGTAGTGGCAAAAGTGTGGTGCTTCCAATCCTCCTTGTGTTTTTTGTTTCTGTAGGGTAGTCAATTTTATCCTACAGATTTAAACCAGGTGAGGGTGGGTTGTATTGGGATCATTGAGAATAAGTAGTTTAGTTTAGGGAATATAGTCATTTTAATTACTGATATTCTGCCCATAATGGATAGTGGTAAGTTCATCCAGCGTTAAAGATCATCACTTATTTTTCTGACTAATGGAGTGAAATTAAGACTAACTAGCTCTGACAGCCTTGGGGAAACAATAATGCCTAAATATGTGATGTGATTGGTGCATAAAGGTATAAGTACATCGTTTTATGAAAACCATAGTCATAAGTCAGAAAATATTTAGTAGTGTTTTTTTTTCTTCTTCTTCTTTCTTTTTTCTTCATAGCTCCTTATTTCACACCGAGTGTTTTTTTTGTTTTTTTGTTTTTTCCCCACTTGTGGTCAACATCTTCCTGAACTGTTTGACAGATTGTTTTTAATGGAAACACCCACAGCTATGAGAAGATGTTTAAGATAATAACACTTTTAACATGTAAACCTGTCTAATATTATACCACTAAAGTGTTTTTCAAGTCAGCTGTGGGTCTGTTCACACCAGGTCACTTCATGTGTTTTTACTGATTGGATAGCTATCTGTTTTGTTAAAACATTTGCACCATGTCTACACTAGACACGAGCGGCGCAACGTGACGCAGAAAGCAACAGAGATCATAATCAGTGAAAAAATTATTATGAAACTAGTGTGAAAATATTTTTTTCCACTTGTGGTCAACCTCTTCCTGAACTGTTTGACAGATTGTTTCTAATGGAAACACCCACAGCCATGATAAGATGTTTAAGATAATAACACTTTTAACATGTAAACTTACCTAACATTATACCACTAAAGTGTTTTTCAAGTCAGCTGTGGGTCTGTCTACACCAGGTCACTTCATGTGTTTTTACTGACTGGATAGCTATCTGTTTTGTTAAAACATTTGCACCATGTCTACACCAGACGCGAGCGGCGCAACGTAACGCAGAAGGCAATAGATTATTATAATCAGTGATTCTGTCTGCGCCGGATGCGGTCTCTGATTCAGCGCTGCTCGTTGTTTTCTGTCTTCTGTTTCTATTTGCACAGCATGAAAGGAAAGTTGTACGAAATTATGAATGAACCGCTCGTTTTAAATCTTCCCAGTCTACTGACATTTTTTATGACATCGGTTCCTCGCCTTCAAGTTTTTCCTGCCCACAAACCCATGACAGTCTTGACAGCTTTTAAAGGTCAGAACGAGGCAGGACAATTTAAGAAACATATAAAGCATCTTTATTTTTGTACAAAAGGAAGCATAAAGTAATGAAAAATGAAATATATCTTGCATATAGCTTTTAAAGAAGTTTATTCTACAAAATGTCATAGCAAGTGAGAGCAGCTAGTGAAATAACATGTTTGTCCAGCAGGGGGAGCTTTAGCAGATTCTCCTGTATTAACAGAGATGAGCAGGACTGTTCATACACCATTACTATAGCACTGACAAACCTACTGAATCTGTTTTAAAATATGACAACAATACACACATAAACAAAGCAAAACTGCTTCAAAGCCCCGGATAGACATTCAAAACAACACAGTGGAACGTACAAACATGTTCTGTGTGAATGATCTCTTCCACTTTCATGATTTCAATTAAAATTGTGCATAACTTGTGAGAAAATCATGCTTTGCTTTGAACTAAATGAAGTCAAATGAGTTTTGTGTAAGAGTTGGTTGTAATAAATATCTAAGATCCTCACTAATATTCAAAAATCTGTTTGTGATTCCTGTGACATAAAATAAGCATACATTTATAATTAAATAAAAACATTTTCACACTAATTTCATACATTTTCTCAGTATTCAACCTTAAGAATCACAGTCTGATCAGCATCTCACAGCAATTCCTGCATACACCACATTTTCCTCCTCTTTACCTCTCTGTAAAAAAAACACAAACACACATTCACTGATGTACATCACTAATATATTTAGCAAGATCATTATTGACCATTTATATTCATCCAAATTCTGCCATGAAAATACACTACAGTACAAAATAACATTAACACATCTTATCTAATAAAATTGCCTATAATGGTATCTCCACTTTTTGTGTAGTGAAAGTATTTTTATGTTATTGATATTATGACATATAAGTGTCAAACACTGCATTGTGGTATACATTTACACTCCTTATCCTCGGTTGCACTTTTGGATATTCAAAGGAAATTAAGATGATGAAGATATAAAGATAAAATTATAATGTTACGATTATTCATTCAGCAAATATCTTAATGTTACTTTTAATGTTAAAAGAAATAACAATTATTATTAGTAGTAGTAGTAGTAGTTCTATTATTTTATACAGTTTTAGGAAGGATCTCAGTATATAGCCTAACAGTGATGCCAGTGTGCTGGAGGCAGTACTACAGTTCCCAGCATGCACCACAGCAATGTAGGTGAAAATCTTTTAAAAAATTGAACAGATAATACCATAAAATATCACAGTTGAACAGATAACACCACAAAATATCACAATTGAACAGATAATACCACAAAATTTGAAGATTCGCTAATTCATGCAACATAGGAATTAAAGACATTGAAAGAGAGTAAGCAGGGTAGAGTATGAAGAGAGGAACAAAAGAAAGGAAATGACCTCAAATAAACAATGACTAAACAAGAGGCAGTGTTCACACATAGCATGCAACGTGCCAAAAGCTGGCTGGGCAGGTGCAAAACAAGTGTGAAAATAAAACTGCAGTCGGTTATTTGCACTCATCACTGAAAAACATTGCTCGCCCGTGCATTGCCTGGAAAATCTACTGTGTTTTACGGTTTTTCACATTTACTAAAACACTAAACCCCATTCTCTAAACCAAATTCCCAATAGCCTAAACCAATTTGTCAAATAAATCACTCTTTCTGCAAAAACTAAACAAGTTTAGGCAGTTTAGACACTGTTTGCAGATCTCATGCACTCTTTTTGCAAAACTCTAAACACATTCTCACTCACTAAGACACAATTTGCTCTGTGATGAACTTGTGATGCAAAGCCCTAAACACAAGAAAGCAAAAGTTAAGCACAACTGCAACACGGCTGTCACCGTTTACACAATATATATACTCTATATGAAGAGTTCACATGCAAAACCAGCTAAATCCATCTGACGTATTTCTTTAAAATTAGCATTTCTTTCTGGCTACTTTGTATAGGTTTCTATGTAAGTACTGGTACTTCTGATTGGGCTGAGGCTGGAATTTAGCGAGTCTGAAGTAAAAGTATTTGATGGACGGATAATATGTGTCAGGAGCATTCACTCAGTAGATGACTTTTAGCTGGTTTTGCATCTGAACTCTTCTCATATATATATATATATATATATATATATATATATATATATATATACATATACTCACACATATGTGTGTGTATTTTCCCTTTTTTATTCGCCAAACTTAGGTATGATTTATTTCTTAGGTGTGATTATGTATGTATGTGTATATATATATATATATATATATAATGTGTGTGTGTGTGTGTGTACGTATATGTGTTACATTATATAATCACACCTAAGTAAGAAATCATACCTAAGTTTGGCGAATAAAAAAGGGAAAATACACACACATACGTGTGAGTATATATACAAAACATAAGCCAGTTGAAAGTGCACAAAAGGCATGGATGCACCTGTCAATCTGAGAGGTACAGAAGAGTGTGAAAAAAAAAAAATATATATATATATATATATATATATATTTATTTATTTATTTATTTATTTTCATGTAGTGTCTAATAAATGATCTGTACTGTGTATAGTATTGAGTAATGTGTGTATGATTTGAAAGATTTGTTTGATTTTGATTACAGGTGAGAAGGTTTTGAAGCGATTGTTTGAGTTTGCCAGAAGAGTCAGGGGTTCAGTGAATTTAGGTTGAACATTTGGATTTGTGTATAAGGTTTTGAGAAAATGAGTGATGGTTTCAGAAAATGTGTTTTAGCATTTCAGAAAAACTAAATACAGCTGAAATACCATTGCACGAATTATTTATGTGGAGTGTCACCAGCGTTTCTGTTCAGGGATAATGACACAACACACTATATATTCATTCTTCATATATATATATATATATATATATGAAGAGTTCAGATGCAAAACCAGCTAAATCCATCTGACGTCTTTCTTTAAAAAATGCATTTTTATCAGGCTCAGATGTACAGGTTTCTATTTAAGTACCGGTACTTCTGATTGGGCTGAGGCTGATATTTTAGCGAGTTTGAAGAAAAAGTATTTGATGGACGCATAATATGTGTCGAGAGCATTCAATCAGTATCATTATCATTATCATTTTTGACAGAGATGGCTTTTAGCTGGTTTCGTATCTGAACTCTTCACATATATATATATATATATATATACACTACATAAAAAATATATATATTTCGGTTCAAGGCGATATGTATATATATATATATATACACTACATAAAAAATATATATATTTCGGTTCAAGGCGATATGTATATATATATATATATATATATATATATATATCGCCTATATATCGCCTTGAACCGAAATAAATGCTCTTACCGATTCCTTTGCTTTTCTTTTGTAGAATGTCGTTTCGGAGTAAGTGATTTCTTTTGTACAAGTCTGATCTGTTGCAACAATGACAGACATGATAAAATAACAAAACAATGAATAAAAATGATTTGAGAATTATTGTTTAATTTTCTCTAGAAGACTCTTTCATTTTATTCTAATGTTAATAGCATTTATTTATTTATTTATTTGTTTATTTTACAGATAAGCATTAGGTTATACTTGCCTTCTTGGTTTACTTTTTTATGTTTCCTGCAGGTGCAGAAGATCATGACTACAGCAACAATCAACAGAAATCCAGCAGTAGCAGCAGAGATCAGCAAAATGTTTAGGCCGTGTTCTGTAACATACAAAATAAGACGTTTATCTGAATGAATCTGTCAGTTTGATCCACAACAAACGATACATGAAATATCAGCACTATGAGATCAGCTCAGTAAGTAAATGCTTATATCACCACAGTCCACCTGCACATGTGTGACAGAATTCACTAATGTTGAGATGTGTGGTCTGGTTGCTGATGGGATTGTTGATCACACAGCTGTAGGTGTTTTTATCCTGACATCCCACCTCCAGAGGTAGAGAGAGACTGATGCTGAGATCAGACACACTGATGCTGGACAATAAACTGTTTCCTTTGTACCAGGAGAGAGTCACATCACTCACATTCACCACTGAACACAGCAATAAACAATTCTGCGGTGATGATGAAGTATTGTCTCTACTGATGACAGGAATAGGCAAATGAGCTGAAAAAAAAAAAAAAAAGATATATTAGAGAACAGACATATTATGTTTTATTTGTCAACACTTGATGTGTCATTGTGTCAGACACAGTTGTGTTTATCACACATCAGTGATGGCACTGACAGTCTTAACCCCAGAATTCAGTATCAAAGTATTGAATTAATTGATTAAATTTACATTACATACTTTTAATAAAACTAAAATTAAAAGAAACTTGTGTGTTAAAGTGTGATTGGGTCAAAACCAAATTAGTTTTATGTATGATTTATAGTTTTAATCTTGTCCCAGATCTTCAAATATGAAAATCTGTCATTAAAAAAAATCTACTGTGAGAAAATGATTTCTGTACTATGTAACTGTATTTTAATATTTAATTTATATTTTCGATATAATTTTATTAAATTTTTTTTTTTTAATTTATTGTACACATAAAACTTAAAACATACAATAATTAATTATAAGATTAATATTGAAGTTTTAAATATCACTGAATATTTTCATTATGCTTAATTTCCGATCGAACTGTAATTGTCAGATTAAACACATGGTAATCACATGAAAAACCTATCCAGCTTTTATGTATTATGTAGTCAGCAATATTATTTCAGGTTTAAAATTATTAGGATTTTTCTTAAAGTCACAGCCAAAGTCGATCATTGAAGAAACACTGACAGATTCAATTGGGTCAGCAAGGTAAGTAATCTTCTACTCACCATAGACAGTAAGATTGAATCTGTTGAGCGGCGTCTGTGTTCCGGTGCTGGTCACTTTATAAAGTCCAGAGTCTGTAGTTCTGGTTTTTGTGATGGTCAGAGATCCAGTCTGATCCAGCTTCAGTCTATCTCTGAGTCTCCCATCAGTTTTATTATTATAAAATGTGGTCTCATTGTTCTTTCTGTTGATTTTAGCTATGAGAGTGCTGTTGTGTCCAAATTTCCACATTATCTGATCATCTTTCTGTTTATCAGTATCACCGGTGTTTAGAGTGACAGAATCTCCCTCCATCACTGACTTCACTTCATCACCAAACACACCTGATGAACAAATATTTACTCTTTGAAACTATTTAATTTTTTTTCAGTCCAAAACAATGATTGATTCTGCACTCAATGTACAATTCCATCATATAATTGAATAATGTGCAATCAATAAACAAACCCTTTGATGTGATTGGAAGTGAAATGTTTTACATTTTTAATAAACATGTTTTTAATAAAACATGAAAATAAATGTTGGAAATAGTAAATATCAGAATTATGTTGATAAAAATGCTTACCAGCCAGACTCCATGAGCGCAAACAGATGAAAAAAAAATAAATAAATAAAAGTCTCAACATTTTCCATTTTCTTCACATAACACCAGACCTGAATTCTGAAATGGTGACATTTAAAACAAAACACAGAAATGTTATAATAAGTTTTTGAAAGCTTAAAGCGACAGAGGAGCTGAAGAGCAGTGTGCTGTCAGCCTGCAGTGGTTTTGTTTAAAGCTCTGAAGTAAGTGTGAATAAACTGCTCCAGAAACACCTCCCACACAGTCTGTATGTCTTCTCACTTGGTTTTGACATACAATAAACCTTAGTAATTAAGTTTAAAAACTGTACTGGCTCATGTTTCCATTTCTCAGCATTTTAACATGTTGTTTGTAAAGGTTTCTGAAGATTTCATATTAAATCATTGACGTTACTGACATTAATTTCAGAGCTGATGTAGCAGTGCTTGTTAACATCAACAAAGAGCTGCATTGTGGCCTTACAGCAAGAAGGTTTTTGGGTCTCGGTTGAGGAGGCTTTTCTGTGTGGTGTTTGCATGTTCTCATGGATGTTCTACTTACAGAAAAAAGCAATCACATTTTATATTATTTAAAGAAAATGAAGCTCTAAGCCAGTTCTGGTCACGAACACCCTCAGCACTGCTCATTTTGTTCAAGCAAGTCTTTGGCACGTCTCTTTTCAACTAATTCTTCGCGAACAACTGATGTTATTTTATTTTAAAGAAGTAGCATGCAAGGGAGCCAAGTCATATGATTGTATTTACACCAGTGGTGGACTGGTAAAGCTGGCAGGGTGTAAAATAAAGACATGTGCAAAGTGGAGAAGAGACATGTCAATGGAGAAAATATTTTTACAGGCAGAGCAATCACTCTTTACAATGCTCAAAATATTCAAAGAAATTCCTAAATATTGAATTGGTGGTGGGGGTTTATGTGATATCACTGAAGGGAACTGACTGTCTTCAGTTTTGACAGCATTTTCTGTTTAATCTGCTTCTGTATAATGCATATTAAAGGAACACTCAACTTTTTTTTTTTAAATAGGCTCATTTTCCAACTCCCCTAGAGTTATACAGATGTGTTTTACCGTTTTTGAATCCATTCAGCCTATCGCCAGGTCTGGCTGTAGCACTTTTAGCATAGCTTAGCATAAATCATTGAATCCGATTAGACCATTAGCATCTCACTATAAAATGACTAAACAGTTTCGATATTTTTCCTATTTAAAACTTGACTCTTCTGTAGTTGCATCGTGTACTAAGACTGGCGGAAAATGAAAAGTTGCGATTTTATAGGCCGATATGGCTAGGAACTATACTCTCATTCCGGCGTAATAATCAAGGAATTTTGCTGCCGTACCATGCTGTTATTACGATATTACGCAGCGCCTGAAAGTGACCGGCACTAAGTTTGTGTAGATGCAGAGTTGCAGCCGGCAGAGTTGACGGGTGCATAATATCATTGCGCCTGCTGCACCCATGGTACGGCAGCAAAATTCCTTGAATATTACGCCGGAATGAGAGTCAAGTTTTAAATAGGAAAAATATCGAAACTCTTTAGTCATTTTATAGTGAGATGCTAATGGTCTAATCGGATTCAATGATTTATGTTAAGCTATGCTAAAAGTGCTGCCGCCAGACCCAGCGATCGGCTGAATGGATTCAAAAACGGTAAAACACAATGAACCTATTTTCAAAAAAAGTGGAGTGTTCCTTTAAAGCTGTGTTTATAAGTGCAGTGCTTGTTCCTCATCCAAGAAAATGATATATTAGTCTCTGTAATAATGATAGCCACCTGCTGTCAGAGAGTGAATTTGCAATTAGTATAATTTAATAAAGCTAAAGACATTCTGTTTGTACTGAAAAGGATCACGTACATCCAAATGTCATTTAATGCACACAGAACAAAACCTAGAAATAGATTTCAGAATATAAACTGCTTAATCAGACTTTTTCAGTCAGATTTAATGTAACTAAATGTGTTTGTGTGCCTGCTTTTGTGAATTTAACTTGATTCATGTTAACTTGATTCATGTTGAGATATCCAAAAGATATCCATTTTAAAGCAGTGGGTAATTCACTCACTGATTTGCTTAAAGTCTACTTTGCGATTCTGTTGACGACATGTTTATAGTACATTCTATTAGTTTCTATCGTGTTTATGGCTAGCGCAGCAGAAATAGACAGTGAAACCTTTATAAGTAATTCACATACAATGTATCTGGATGCCATGACAACCTCATGCGCTTGCTGCTGCTCTATGTAATCATAGTAAACCGCTCAAATGGTACACGGTGTGTGAATTTGTACATTTATTACAGAAATGTTAAAATGTATGTAAAAGTTTGACTGACCAAATCGATTGGCTTGGTTTGACCCCCCAAGCACAAACATCAAGTTATGCCTATGTAGCCTGTATGTATGTGACCCAAATTAGAATTTTCACCAGATATTGTCATCTGAACAAGTATAAGTAACATGTCTGCCACTTTTGTTCTGACCAACTGAGGAAAAAAGCATTACAATAAATCACGCTAATGGTGATTAAATATAACATCGCTTAGCTCATATCTCATCAAATCATGCAGCATCCTCACCTGGGTTGCCAGGTTTTCACAACAAAACCCGCCCAGTTGCTACTCAAAACAAGCCCAAAACTAACTGTTTCGAGGGGAGGGTCCCCCATTAAAAAAAATAAATAAATTGCCCTCCGGGGATAAAATGCACTTTTTTTGTGACGGAAATCCCCTAGTAAATTCATATTCCAGGGGCTAAATATGACGGTATTGGGGTCGTAACCCACGACAACAGTGTTAAAGTAGCCCAATTTTCACGGACTTGGCAACACTGATCCTCACATGCGATATAGCCTACTAGCCGGAACGCCTTCTTTATGTTTACAGATGCTCGAATTTGAATTCCTACCAGTACCACTCAAATTAGAAAACACTATTACAAGCTTGCAGTTGTGAATTGGGCTTAAGTAAGGAGAATCAAAAATTGATTTCAGATCATTTTTAGCCAGAAAAAGTTAAAAGAGTAATTCAAGAATGAGTGAGTACACTGGTCCACACTGTAGGAATGCATTATCTGCCAAATTAGAAACAGTTAAGCGGATATATCTTATCATAGCAACCAAAGCGTCTCAACTGAAGGAAAAAAAAAAAAAAACAAAGAACACTGCACTCTTATGCACTCATAGCTAGGCTTTTTCAGCAGAGATACCCCTTATCAGGATACCCCATCGTGGGCGGGACCATCAAGTACAGGTGAGTGGAACAGAAATTATTAGCGTGAGCGCCTCAGATCGCGTTTTGTTTTATGGATTATTTTAAGCAGGTAATAAAGTTGAACGAAGTTAAGCTTACACTACTCCTAGTCAGTAGCACTAACATAGGCTTTAAAAGCTTAATATCAGTAATTCATGAGAAATGTACAGTTCTACTGCCATAGAATGTCAACAAGCAATCTGGGAGAAATTCGGAGAAATATTTTTTTGTTTGTCTTCCAACGCTACCTAGATAGTGACCTTTTCTGTAATCGTTCAGGTAAACAGAGTACTGAGAAACATGTTACAGAAACGATTAATTATTTACAAAATGTGAACGGTCATAGAAGTAGTTTAAGCTTAACGTCGTTCAACTTGAAATAATCGTTTAACCTGCTTAAAATAATCCATAAAACAAAACGCGATCTAGGCGCTCACGCTAATCATTTCTGTTCCTTTCGCCTGTACTTGATGGCCCCGCCTCCGATGGGGTATCCTGATGAATATTCACGTAAGCGCCACCCAGTGGAACCAAATATTTCAGGAACTGAATATATTGTAACACCTGTTACATAATATACTGATCGTGGGCATCACAGATTTATTTATAAAACAAAATATCTTTGGCCATTTTAGCCTAGTCAGTAGCATTAACATAGGCTTTACGCTTTTTAAACAAACTATATGTAGAATGTCACCCTTTCTGTCACCGCTTCGAAAAGGCAAACACACACACAAATGAAATCAACACGTTCTCACTCCCAACTTGTCACACGTTGAGGCTTGGTCTGGACCCTTTAGCATCACTTTTTTTCATTTTTCGACGTGCAGGGTCCTCCAGTGTTTTAAATAAGAAACTGGAGTCTGACGCGTAAGGCACTGGGAATTTTATTGTCATGATTAAATTATATGGGTAATAATATTGCTATTATTGCATATATGTTGAGGTGTGATTTTTTTATTCAGTGCAAACAGTCACAACAGTTTTATTTATATTACACTATTTACACTTTTAACCCAACCCCTGCCTCTAAACCTAACCATTTATCAACAAAACAAGATATAACAGGCAGATACAACTATATTCATAATTTATTCAAAAAGTATGAATATTCCAAGTGTTCCAAGGCAAAACGATTGATTTGTGAGAAGAATAGACACGATCGCCGTCTCCGTCCGCCGTCCTGTGTGCTGCTGCAGTCTGTCTGTGCGCGAATTCAAAAAATGTTGCCAGCCTTTCCACAGCCTTGTTGTGAAATGCTATTGGCTCTTGGGTGTCTCGTGACCGATTGTGTCATACTGTTGTGAAACGCCATTAGCTCTTGTGTGTCTTGTGTCAGAATGGCTCACGCTAATGTTCGGGAGTATCTTTTTGAATGAGATGTGAGCGCGTTAACGAAGCGGGATCATTTTCAGCGATTAAAACCTTCAATCTTTGCATAAAGAGAGCATATGGCTTTAGAAGACTTGGATATGACTTGTTTGTAATGCTTTTATACTTTTTGTTTATGCTCAGTTTTTGCAATAAATACCCGTGACTGTACTTATATTTGTCTGTTACGTCTTTTCCCTAACAGCACACATACGTCGGGCCGACGTCGACCCGATTTACAAAATTCCATCAGCACGATCGCGCAGGGAGCGTTTGCTAATCGACAAGATATCGCCGCGACGTCGGCATTTGATCGCAAATGCCTTCCGGCCAATGCAGCCGTAAATCCCTGCTGCTCTGCGTGTGCGCTCACTGGCATTTTGCTCATCGTTATTCTAGGACCATATAATAAAACAACACACACCACTCTCAATAACAGTTGCAAATGTATTAATATTTTCAATAAACATATTAAACATACAAATACATTTACATTTAGGAGGCTGTGTCACTAGTAAAACTAGTGTGAATAACTAAATAAAATAAACTAAAGTAAAGAAACATTTTCCTGTGGCTTAGGAGAAGTTTGTTTGAAAGGAAACTGGTATGATCTTTAAAATGAAAAACTACTTGTATTAATATTAAAACAGGAAGAATACTTTCATCAATTAAGAAATGTCATAGATTTATTAACCCTTTAACTGTCACCCCCATTTTGAACATAGACGTGAAAATGCCAAAACTTACATTTTTATAATTCATGAACGAAAACATTTTGTAATATGACTTTGATGTACATTTTCCATGGTAATGCAATGTCTGATTTTAAAATGGTTTTCAAAAGATATATTTTCAGACCCAAAGTTTTCAACTGATATATAATTTCTTACGATTTCTAAAACATGATAGAGAAAAAGGCAACAAAGAAAGTTTGTCTTTCTTTGTCTATCTTGTCATTAGTTAATCTATTACTTTTCCTACATAATTTGTAACACAAACAGCGGCCAAATATCTATTTAGGAGTCTTAGACCTTTCCAACGATATACAGTTTTGTCATGATTAGTTTAGGATCTATTTGTAATACGGTGAAGTAAACTTAGGCGTCCCGCTGAGGAGATGGGTGACAGTTTAATAAAAGTCTTTTTTTTTTTATTTTGAAAAGTTTATTTTGTTTAATTCTTTTATCATACATTTGAATCTTTGCGTTGGCCTCTGCTTATGGTGTTAGGGTTTGTGTTAGGGGGTTTGTGTCCTTGCACACAGGGGGTAGATGTAGATGGGCCCCAGTACACTGTAACGAATTGCTGTAAAAAATACAGCAATATTTTACAGCAGTGGGCTGTATTTCTTATAATACAGCATATTGCTGTAAACCGCAAAGCACTCTGGGGTCACGTGGTGGTTTGCCTCAAAAGTACAGCATAATGCTGTAAATTTCAAATCTACAGAGGCGGGCTTTTCTTCAACAGTCGACATTCGGGAGCGGCAAGAAGAACGATTCATAACTGTGGTAAGTGACGTATTTCAGTTTTTATTTTTCATGTTTGGTAACTGCAGTAGTATATTAAGGTGTCTACATTCGCGGTAACCGGAGATTAACGAATCCTCCGTCCGCGGGGCGCGAGGGAGACTTTTACCGAGTTTAAGCAGCGCGGTCGCGGGAGGATTTCACAGGTTCCTCGGCCTTACAGCGGCTATAGGCGGAAAGTCTTTGGGTTCCTACGTTAAGAATTACACCCTTCACTGACAACAGTTGTGACTCACGGGAACGTCGTGTTGCTCAGCACACTTTCTCGTTAGTATTTTATGATGTAAATCAAATTTGCACAGGCAGTCATCTATTAACACGGGCGCCAAAACGCGTGACGTTACTAAAGGCTCGCAACTCGCGGTCATCCCGCTCACGGAAGATTTGTGTATGTCATGTAAACTCTGAAGGGTGCTGTTAAAGCGGTTAACGTAAGCAGCGAGACGTGCCAGTACCTTTAATAACTTGCTAATTCTCTTATTGTTTGATTGTAATGCTTTTTGATAACTTTGGTTTAAAGAATGGGTTAATTCAGCCCATCTTTTTGTCTGGCCTGTTCGCAGCATGGAGTAACCTTACCAGGAGGAGACAGACGGAGGTTTGGAGTTCATTCAAAGGTAATGGTTGCATTCTAAGAATCTGAATACTTGCATTTTACATGTTAGAAGATGTTTCTCAACTCCAGAATGGGATGATTTTTAAGGGAGAATGATTCAGATGTCTCAAAAGCTTAAACTAATGTGAATTACATATTGTCTGTTTCCTGACTGTTTTGTATGTATTACAAGGAACAAAGACGTTGAAAGGAAAAGTTCCATCTAAAACCACAGGGCAAATGGCACAGAAGAAACCAGCTGAAGTGAACCCAAGTTGCCACTCTTCTTTGCAAAGTGAAGGATTTTCAGCAGAATTTCTGAAATGAAAGAAGTTCATACACACCAACATCCCCTTTTTCCTTTTATTATATTATTTTATTATCTACACTGCCATTTAAAACTTTGGGATTAGTAAGATTTGTTTTGTTTCTTATGAAATAAGTTTCTTCTGCTCATCAAGGCTGCATTTAATTTATCAAAAATACAGAAAAAAATAATGTTGTGGAATATTATTACAATTTAAATAATGATTTCTATTTTAATATACTTTAAAATGTAATTTATTTCTGAATTTTCAGAATTTTAATTACTCTAGTTTTCTCATTTCTCCAGTGTAACATGATCCTTTAGAAATCATTGTAATATGCTGATTTATTATCAATTTTAGAAACTGCTTAACACAGTTGTACTGCTTAATTTTTATTTTTTCAGAACCTGTGATACTTTTTCAGGATTCTTTCATGGATTTAAAAACACACACACACACACACACACACACACACACACACACACACACACATATATATATATATATATATATATATATATATATATATATATATATATTTTTTTTTTTTTTTTTTTTACTTTTATCCAATAAGTATGTGTTACATTGAAAGTGATAGTAAAGACTTACATTGTTAGATAAGATTTCTGGTTTAAATAACTGATGTTCTTTTAAACCTATTAATCAAAGAATCCTGAAAAGTATCACAGGCTCCAAAATATACACTGACAGCATTGACAATGACATTGACAACACTGACAATTGAAAATAAATGAGAATGATCTCTGACAGATCATGTAACACTAGTGTAATGATGCTGAAAATTCAGTTTTGCAATACAGAAATAAATTATTTTTTAAAGTATAGTAAAAAGGAAAACTTATTTTAAATTGTAATAATATTTCACAATATTAATTTTTTTTTCTTGTATCTGGTTTAGATAAATGCAGGCTTGATGAGCATAAATATATATATATATATATATATATATATATATATATATATATATATATATATATATATATATATTTTTTTTTTTTTTTTTTTTTTAAAGAACATTAAAAATCATACTGATCTCCCAAACATTTCAATGGCAGTTTATTTGTATCTAATTGTAACAATCATCACTCTATCTGTCTTTGACTGTATCTGTCATCCCTCTGTCTGTATCTGACCGTATCATTGTTTTGTAAAAAATATCTAATGTATTTTCCTCTTTGTTCTTTTTCAATTCTTTTAGCCACTCTTTGCATCCTGGGATGGGACAGCATCTGGAGCCGAACTGTTCTCCTTTTTTGATCAGAAGTTTTGTTGGACTCACTTGGGACCTTGTTGTTTTGCCATGTTGTGAAAATTCATCACTGTCATTGTGGTATTTGGAAGAGTTTAATTATGACCATGTTGGTTAACTTGATGTTAGTAAAACTTTGGCTCAATGTTGGTAAAACTTAAACTTAAAGTTAAGGGTAATATATGTTTCAAGTAAATATTTATTTTAGAATTCAAAATAATACTAAATGCACTGCTCTATGACATTTCTTTCATGCAAATTTGAGAGTCATATGTTAAATAAAATTTGATCTGTTTTTCAAGATTAAGATGTGTCAAATTATTATTATTTTTTTTAAATATTAGGTGCACTAAGTTTCACATTATACAACACTTTATGCAGTTAAATATTGTTTAAAGCTTATGCAGTTAATTAATTGTTTAAATTGTCAGTCATTAATATTCAGCAAAGTGGAAAATATATACTGCATATATAGAATACACAGAAATAAAGTAGTTAACTGTTTAAAAAAAAAAAAAAAAAAAAAAAACAACAGAGCAATGTAAAAAATACAGTTATTTGCTGTAATCAGGAAATACAGAATAATGCTGTAAAAATTACAGTAACTGGCTGGCAACCCTGCTGCCAGTAAAATGCTGTAAAATTTACAGGAATTTTTTTACAGTGTAGGCTGGTATCTAAACATTAACACATACACCATAGTGATCAAACAACAAACTGATCCTCTTGAGGTGACGATACACACACATTTGCTCTGCCATTTTTCCACAATCAGGACGAAACCCAAAACTCCCAGACTGTTACCAAAAGGTCTGGAAGAAGCAACACCATAAAACACCAGGGAAGCGGGTGAGATAAACCATCATAAAACCACTCATAAATCCAATTAAAGTCAAATCTAACATCTGTTTTGATCTTTTGATTTACACAAACACTGTCATGTCACTCAGAGCTGACAGGACCCTGGTGACATGGCAGTCAGAGTGACAGAGGGGTCATAAACACATAAATTCACTCATAAATCTAATCATGTACACACTAGACATATGTCTACCTGTCCATCAATGATGACAGGAGTCATAAATCATAAACTTACGTATTGTGTATTATAAGACTACTATCCAAGTGCGAGCGTTATTATACAGATCGTAGTCAAGACAGGCAGGGTCAGACACCAGCAAACAGTAACATCCAGGGCAAGACAATAATGTAATCCAGAAAACATAATCCAGTGAGCAGTCCAAAGTAGCAAAATAAACAAGGCAAAAACTATGGCAATGAAACTAGACAAAACTATGGCAAAGAAACAAGGCAAAACAACAAGGCAAAACTATGACTAAGAAACAAAACCGTGGAATTAACAAAACAAGGCAATGAAAACAGGGAAAACTCTTGGTAGAGTCCGCACAGGCAAAACAATACTTCGTGAAGCCTGTTTGGTATAGGCCTCCTTAAATGGCCACCAAACAGGAAGTAACCAGAGAAGCAGCAGAGGGAGCGGGAACAGTCAGTGCATGGGTGAGGGCTCCCTCTGCTGGCGTGGCATTACAGAATCCCCCCCTCTATGAGCGACTCCTGGCGCTCAAAACAACAACAGTCCAGGAGGGTGGGGGAACAGAGGCAAAACAACAGGGGGTGGGACGGAGGGCCAGGTCTGTGCAGAGGAGATAGGCCTGGATCGTGGAGCAGTGACAGACAGTGAAGCACTGGGGGACCTGGGCCATGGAACGGTAGCAGACAGTGAAACACTGGAGGGCCTGGGCCGTGGAGCTAAGGCAGACAGTGGAACCTTGGAGGAGAAGTCCACCATGGTAGATTCTGAGGAGCCTGGAGCCATGGTGGAGCAGGCAGAGCAGACAGGAGCAACGATACCCACAGTGGAACAAATAATATCCATAGCAGAGCAGAGAGTTCATGGTTGACCTCCTTGGCTGTGACATGATGGGCAGAGAGTTCATAGGAGGACGCTGCCCCCATCGGAGGTTCTGCAGCCGGAGCCGCCACCTCTGAGGTCATTGGCGCAGACTCGTGATCAGACAAGATTTCAGGAGCAGACTCGTGGACCGACGTGGCAGTGAGTTCATGAATGGATGCCGCCTCCATGGGAGGTTCTACAACTTTTGCTGACACCTCTGGAGGCATTGGTGCAAATTCGTGGTCAGACGAGACCTCAGGAGTAGACTTGTGGTCAGATGAGGCCTCTGGAGCACAGTGTGTTGCCCACATGCTTAAAATGGCGATTGCCATGACAGGCAGCACAGAAGATAGTGGGATGCCTGCCGGGCTTGAGGGTGTGGAGGCTGTGGGGGTAGAGAGCGTGGGCTCTGCGTGGCTTGGGAGCATGGCTAAGACCTGACGAGGCTCTGGGATGCCAGCTGATATGTGACGAGGCTCAAGCCCTGAAAGTGCAGCTCTGACTTGATTTGACACCGGGGGATCAGCCATCACTTGACTTGCTTTGGGTATGCCAGATATGATGGGATGAGATTCGGATGAGATGATTTTGGCATGATGAGGCTCATGCGTGGCAGCCATCTTGGCCGAGACTCAGATGGGGCGGCCATCTTGTGAACAGGCTTGGGGATGGCGGCCATCTTGTGAACAGGCTTGGGGATGGCAGTCATCTTGTGAGCTGGCTGTGGGAGGGCGGCCATGACAGGTGCAGACTCTGGACGGGCGGCCATGGCGTGAGCAGGCCCTGGAGCGGCAGGCATGGCGTGAGCAGGCCCTGGAGCGGCAGGCATGGCGTGAGCAGGCCCTGGAGCGGCAGGCATGGCGTGAGCAGGCCCTGGAGCGGCAGGCATGGCGTGAGCAGGCCCTGGAGCGGCAGGCATGGCGTGAGCAGGCCCTGGAGCGGCAGGCATGGCGTGAGCAGGCCCTGGAGCGGCAGGCATGGCGTGAGCAGGCTTTGGAGCAGGAGACGTGACGTGAGCAGGCCTTGGAGCAGAGGACGTGACGTGAGCAGGCCTTGGAGCAGAGGACGTGACGTGAGCAGGCCTTGGAGCGGCAGATGTTGTGCGATGAGGGTTTTGAGTGGCCGGCGTAACGTGAACAGACTCTGGCTTGACAGGCATGGCATGAACAGGCTTTGGCTTGGTGGACATGATGTGAGTGGGCTTTGGTTTGGCGGGTACTGGAGGATCACGGGGTCCCTCATCCACGATCCCCACAGTGAATGCAGAACCATCCAAAAGCAAAGCAAAGTCAATGTAACGGACCAGAGTCCAATGAGGGGTATTGCATGGCATTTTGGATGATATGTCCTTATCTAAACCAAAGCGAAAAATGTACTTCAAAAATGTCTCATTAAAGTCCACCTGGTAATATAGGTCACAGAAATCTGCCACATAGTTCTCAATGGTATGATTACCTTGACGTAGTCGAACAAGACGATCTGCTGGGTTCATGGTTGTAGTTGGTTGTGTATTCTGAAAGCTGCTGGATCTTAGGTAGGCAAAAGTATTCTGTAAACGGGACTCTTAGGAAGTGTGAATAGATCCAAGTGTGAGCTTTATTATACAGATCGTAGTCAAGACAGGCAGGGTCAGACACCAGCAAACAGTAACATCCAGGGCAAGACAATAGCGTAATTCAGAAAACAGGCAGAACGTCAAAATACCAGTGAGCAGTCCAAAGTAGCAAAATAAACAAGGCAATGAAACAAGGCAAAAACTATGGCTAAGAAACAAAACCGTGGAATTAACAAAACAAGGCAATGAAAACGGGGAAACCACTTGGTAGAGTCTGCACAGACAAAACAATACTTCACAAAGCCTGTTTGGTATAGGCCTCCTTAAATGGCCACCAAACAGGAAGTAACCAGAGAAGCAGCAGAGGGAGCGGTAACAGTCAGTCCATGGGAGGGGGCTCCCTCTGCTGGCGTGGCATTACACTAAGTTAAAGCTGTTGGAGAGCTAATAATTTAGCATGAATTTGGCTGTATTCCTCAACATCAGCTCTCACTATCTTTGATCACAGACAAGTGATTTCATTCAGGAATCGTTAAATGAAGGGGGAAAAAAGAAGGGGTTACCTACTGCATTTATTTTGTTGGTTTTCAGTAAATAACGTCCGCTCCGAGACCGCAACGCGATCGCCGCCTCAACTACAAAAAACGCTTCCACTGTGAGAGAAAGCGGCAGCTCCGCGACGATTTGGCCGCTTGCCTCATCCCGTGTGGGCGTTTACATGTTGCCCAGCAATGAACGTGATTGTAGCGGCATCACGTAATTTACCCGAATTCTACAAAATCTAGGGATGGGTAAATCGACACACAGATTGCGTCCGAAAGCCTAGCCAGCTGACTTGCTGCCTCGCCGCTTTTTCAGGCAATAGGTGTGTTCGACTTAACGCAGCGCTGCGCAGCTCGATCAAATTCTGACCCCCGCGTTTTTAAACTTTTCCCTAACTGTTGTTCACCGAATTTGTTATTTCATCATCTAACCCATACGGAAGTGCAATATATTCCACATACATGTGAAACATTGTTGAATATATTGAAATATATTTTAAAAATGTATTTTCCAAATTCATAAAATTCATAACTAAATATTTTATCTTCATGTTGCATGTGTAAATATATGAAGAGTTCAGATGCAAAACCAGCTAAAGCCATCTCGGTCAAAAATGAGATAATGATACTGAGTGAATGCTCTCGACACATATTATACGTCCATCAAATACTTTTTCTTCAAACTCGCTAAAATACCAGCCTCAGCCCAATCAGAAGTACCGGTACTTACATAGAAACCTATACATCTGAGCCTGATAAAAATGCATGCAAGAAAGACGTCAGATGGATTTAGCTGGTTTTGCATCTGAACTCTTCATATGTACACATATGTGACAATATATTCCATGTTTCATGTCATTTAAGCCTAGAAAATATTATACATGATATGCAGTTTGTCACATATGCATGGACATCATCTATGGATGGCGGGGAGAGGAAGAAAATTAGAAGAAAAAGCCGTGTTCAGTAACACAAATGATCATGATTACGCTGACACGATAGAGGTATGTGTTGAAGCTTATTAAGCGTCTCTTGGAGGACTGTGGTGCTGAGAATCTACCTGTTATCCCTAGCAAGGTGCACATTATGAAGAAAGTGCGTCCTGATCATGAGGAAGTCATTTCTAAAGCGGATATCCTCGAAGCAATTTACTCCCCCTGCAAGAGATTTGACAAACAGGGAAAAAAAGTTGGAGGAGCTGACGAGAAAAATGGAAGAGAATCGTAGCGTCATTTCCGAAGTAAAGGAAGAGTTGAAGGCTCACAAGCAGAAATCAGCTGAAATGGAGCTGGAACTCTCTGATCTCAAGAAAGAAAATATAGGAAAATTGGATCGCTACAAAAGACGGTGGAATTTATGCATCAAAAGACTGCCAGAGAAACAGAATGAGAGCACTATCCACCTTATTTTTCCCATAAGAGTGGGTGCAGCCATTTGTAAATTTTTTGTCTCTGGCTTCCGGTCTAATCCACTTCCAGCTATTTTTAGCTGCACAAAAAGCTCGTTTTGCTGCTTGATATTGCAAACTGGTCTGTCTTACCATATTATTTTAATGTATTATCTTAATTGTGAATACACTGGTTTGTAGTACAAACTGTTTTACCGTTTACTGCACTTTGAGATTCTTTTCATTATTTCCCTATGGCGGATTTTGAACCGAACGTCTATTACCAGAAAACAGCTTACTTCCGCATTGAAAAATAAGGTGGATAGAAAGGAGGTGATTTCCTTGCTTTCCAAGATTGCTCCTGGTGTGTCCTGGGAAATGGAAGAAGCGGTTGACACAGTCCATCGAATTGGCAGAAAAGACGGAAATCGTACGGGTCAGGTCATTATGCAGTTTTCAAAGAGAATCTGCAGATCTGGGCGCTGTCCAAGGGATCAACCGTGTGCAAGGAAGCAGGCTGTCATTTCGCAGAGGACTTCAATAAAGAGGACAGAGAGGCCAGACAAGTGCTTTGCCCACGCATTAAACAAGCTCGAGCAGAAGGGAAAGTATACTTTCGGTTTCCTTTTGCTTTCATTGAGGGAAAACAAATTTTTCCTGGATGATGAAAGTTCAGAGAAAGGGAAATTTTGATTTTTGAGAGACTCTTTTGTGTTGCAATTTAATTCTTCAGATTTCATTACTGACTGTGACATTTTGTTCACAGTTTTGTTGACAGTTTGTTCACTGTGAGTTCCAGTGAAGTATGTTTGCACTCAAATCTCGTTTATCTTTCTGTTCTTTAAATACAAGGGGACTAAAGGACAAAGTAAAATGCAAAGGAATATTTTTGTTTTGTAAGGGGCAGAAGTCACATTTTGTTTTTCTACAAGAGACTTACTCTTCTGAAGAAGATGCAGCTTTTTGGAAAATGCAGTGGGGAGACACAATTTTGTTCAGTCATGGCTCCCTTCGATCAGCAGGTGTCGCCATATGCCTTAACAATTGCCCTGTGAAGGTTGTGACTTTTCAGTCTGACGCTCATGGACATTGGCTTACTGCTGTGGTTAACTGTGAGGGCATTTTTGTTATTTTAGTTAATGTTTATGGGTATAACAGTAGTGGGCAAAACAAGATTTTATTGGATAATATTGCTGCTGTTGTCACAGTCAAAGTCAAAGACGAAGTTTCATTCAAATCTGGTACTAATTGGAGGTGATTTTAATTTGGCACCTGCTGAGTGGCTAGACAGATCCCCTTCTAGTTATACTAGCCAACACTTCAGTAAGATTATTCAGGAGTTTTCCAATTTAAATTCACTTATATTTGAAGGATCAAGTATCCTAATGCTAGTCAGTTCTCTTGGGTCAAACTTAATGTATCCTCTAAGTCACAGAGAGATTTTTGGCTCATCACTAAGGAATATTCTGAGAACATTGTCTGATTTCATTAACACTGACACCAGCAGTAAAACATACTGTTAGGAAAGACTATTGGAAGTTTAATGCAGAACTCTTAAAGGATAAAGAGTACTGTAGTCAAATAAGAAATTTGGTGAGTGAGATTGGAAATGACTTTTCTTCAACTTCTTACAGGATTAAATGGGAGTATTTTAAATTTAAAACAAGGGAAATTTCGATTCAATTTTTGTGTAAAATATAATATTATTTGTACTCAGAAATTATCTTTGTTGAAAGATGTCCCTGCTGGTTTGGTGCAATTAATTAAAGGTGCATTGTGTTATTTTCCTGTGATACCAAGATTAGGTAATCTCATTATCTCTGGTGTAAATTTTACAGAGTAGAGCTGTAAAAATAAGGTTTTAAAAACACTAGTAAATACACAGATTTTCCCTTTTAAAGTAAAGAAGAGATCTCTTGTTTTGATTTTCCAGAAGATAAAGTGGTTCAAATTAGAACAAGATTCTCTCTAAAAAACTCTCGGATGACATCTCTACTTTGATTTTAAAATTGTTAAACATCTGTCATTTTTTCAGAATTGTGATGTTGAATTTTTGGTGAATAATATTGTGATTTTGGCCAACTATTTCATTCATGCAGATTCTTTAATAACCCCCATCCCCCACACACACACTTTCAGTAAGATTTAATGATCTTCAAATCTTTAAAACTTATGCGTCATAAAAAAGCCCTTGAACTATGTAATCTTTAAAGATATTTTTGAAGATGTTGTTTACTTGTTTTTTTGTATGTTACTTTGAAGCAAATAATAAAAAAAAGTTCGATAATGCTTACAAATCTGTTTTTAGAACAGTAAAAGTGTTTTACTGTAGTCGCAGTTATATTGAGTCACATTTATCATAAAACACTGATAAAAGCATATATAACCCTTTATTAGTATTTAAGTAGTATATGTTTATGTTGAACATTATTCTTGTTCAGCAGTATATGAAACGTATTTCTGTTACTCATGAAAACGTTTTTGAAAAGTCTGTGTACTTGATATTGCATTTAATTCACTTCATCTGTGATAGTGCTTGCAAACAACGCGAGAGCTTCACCAACGAGAGTAGTAAGTGTCCGACTTGACGCCTCCGTTTTCAACTCCGCCCCCGACTGCTGTTGGCTACTCTCGGCTACGAATGCATCGGAAGTGACACAAGATTTGCGAACTCTCGCGCGAATTACAAAAAATAAATCGTGAAGAAATGGCGGCGGGTTATTTTCAAAGATTTCCCTCAAGGGGGTGTTTTGAACGCAATTTAAAAGCTTTCGAGGAGGACCCAATGACAAAGTTCATCGTTTGGACTAAAGACAAGGCTTTTGGGGTGGATGGTAAGTTTTCGTAGCTCTAAAATGACAAGATTTAAATGAGTTTTATTTGTTATACAGTAGTCAACAAGTGGATCAAAAAAGTTAATCAAAGTTTTCCTAAGACAAGAATGGGTATTGTTCTGTTTTTAGCACAACTTTGATGAAAGGTTTTGATCCACTTCAAATGCTGACTATTTCCAAACGAGCTAACGTTAGACGTTGTGCTAAGAACACCGAATTACTGTAACGTTAGTTAATTTGCTTTTACAGACCCCAAACCAAAAATATATGGGAAGTCCAGTATGTTCCTTTTGACGGGATACCCTTCATGGTGGTGGGGAGGAGGGTCTACTCTTGTCACCAAGGGTTCGACAAGCACAAACACGAAAAAAAAGCAAGACAACAACTGGTATGTTAATAAATCGTTATCTTACGTGCACTTTGCCTAATATTCGCACGCACTTTGCCTAATATTCGCACCCACTTTGTCCATTTTTAAGTATAAAATTAAAGACTACTTATTCTCCCTGGCAAAAGTAAATATATAAATAATGTTTATATATGTGGCTGTTTTGTTTTTTGCTCTTAACTATGTGTTACGGTTATATTGTGTTTATGTCTTAGTTTTATAGTTTTATCTTTGAATTGTAAAGCACCTTGGACAATAAACCATTTAATTATATAGTGCTATATGGGTCAATGACGTGATGCTACTTTTTTGTGTCCATATGATTCAATTAAATTTAAGAGGGTAAAAATTTCAAAATAAGTGTGCACAATATTTGCATACATTCTCTCTTTGTGGACCAAGTCTAAATTTTCTGGTTTTAATTCATTTTGAGATAATATTTGGGGGATGATTGCAAAAATGTGTATGTGGTGTAACCGTAAAAAACTTAGTACCAAAAATTGATATTGTTTAAAAAAGGTGAAATTATCAATAAAACACCAGATCAGCTAGTTCCCCATAATCTTACATTAGTACTATTTAATAGTAAATAAAAGTAAATGGGGCACCATTGTTCTGAATATTATAATAAATTTGGGGAATTACGTGAGTCAAGTCAAATTCCTGAATTGTCAAGGTGGTGTAACCACCATTCAAGGAGCCATTTTGTTAATATTTTGAAAAAAGATCATATGACAAAAAATTATATCACAGAGAATGACCTCTGGTGATACTAACTGCTGCATGCAAAGGTTAGTAACTCTTTTTAAAATGTGAGATAATTTGACATTTTTAGGGTATGGTCAGGTATTCTTAGGTATACATGTCAAATGGTATGACCTCAGGAATACATTGATAATTCATTAATATTATAAAAATGAGTATTAACTTTAAAAATTTCATCTGAAATATTCTCAACAAGGCCATGTACTTGCATAGGTGTCCATGATAATGCCTGTCAAATTTGATTTTAAATTGAAATGTCAAGTGGTGTAACCAGTTACACCATTTGACTCCTATTCTGTTAGGGGCAAATTTAGTCAAATACCACTAGTTTATGATGTTGATTAAAGATGTAATATAAACTAACCTACTATTTTAAACTATTTTCAAGTGTTTACTGCTGTATATATATATATTTTTTTTTTTTTTTTTTTTTTTTTTTTTTTTTTTGAGGAAGTGGTTCTATCTACAACTTTTATTATTGAAGCTCTGTAATGTAGGATAAAATAATTATGTTGCACAACGTTTGTGTTTTTGAAATGTTTAGCTTTAATGCATATTTCTATTCCATTCACTTAAAATGTTAAAGGGATAGTTCACCCAAGAATGAAAATTACCACCTGGTTTATTCACCTTCAGGCCATCCAAGATGCATATGACTTTCTTCTTTCAAACGAATACAATCAGCTTTACAAAAAAAAAGTCCAGGCTCTTCCAAACATTATAATGGGTGATATTCAGTAGTCCAATAGAAGTCCAATAAACTACATCCATCATAAAAAAGTGCTCCAGATGGCTCCGGGGGTTATTATCAATGTGCTTTTGTAAGCAAAATATCCATATTTAAAGTTTATAAACCGTGATATCTAGCCTCTGCTAACTGTAGTACTTGTGTTCATGAGAGAATGGCGTTCCAGTGGATGTTGTAGGATGTACCATAAGCTCTGGTGAGAAGTGACAATCACGGAATCGTAGAGGAGCGAGCGAGCAAAACAAAACACCGGTCACAAATTAGAAGTACAAAATGAGGATTTGTAAAGAAAAAAGTAGAAGGTTTTGGATAAAAGCCAAGAGGAGATTGGTTTTCCTTTTTTGTGAACAAAACTTGGTTCTTGCGAGAATAGTGTATTCTCACCAATGCTTACACTGAGTCTACGTTCTATATCATCTGCTGGAACGCCACTCACTAGTCAACACAAGTGTGATAGATAGCAGAAGTTAAAGATTACGGTTTATAAAGTTTTAAATATGGATATTTTTCTTACAAAGGTGCATTGATTCACTTAAGGAGGCCTTTATTAACCCCATGGAGCCATCTGGAACACTTTTTTTTTTTTTATGATGGATGGATGCAGTTTATTGGACTATTGAATATTATTCACTTTTAATGTCACTCCAGTTGTAGTCATTTGAAAGAAGAAAGTTACCTATGATGTCTTAAAGGGGATCATCGGGTTATTTTCATTTTTGGGTGAACTATCTCTTTATGCAATATATAGTATCATAAGATAAAATGTAATATATAATGATATAATTTTTTTTTTTTTTTTTTTTTTTTTTTTTTAATTTAACAGGACAGTGCATATTAAAAACAGAACATCTGTAACATGCCAGAATTAGCCAAAGGCTAGTTTTCATAATGATTTTAGAGGTTAATAATATAGGAGAATGAAGTGGGTGTCTACATTTGAACATAAATACACTGATAAAAATGTTAACCAAAGATTACAATTTACATTACAATTCATTATATTTCTGATATTTTATAATTAATATGATATAACAGAGCCCCGTTTTCCCCAATACATGGCACAATGCAATATGAAATTACAGTACGAAAATTAAAATTACAATACGAGACATGATTTCACTGTTCATCACCCTGATTTCTTGTCAGATATTGTTTCTTAAAGGAGAAGTCCACTTCCAAAACAAAGATTCACATATAATGTGCTCGCCCCCTTGTCATCCATGATGTTCATGTCTTTCTTTCTTCAGTCGTAAAGAAATTATGATTTTGAACTTCCATAATTCAGTTTAAATGCATTTGGTTTGTCGTATTTTTTTAATATGGTTTTTAACATTTTTTACATCATTTGTCAAAGATTATTTAGAAAACAGAGGTATTTTCAGCATATGTCCCGCCAAATATTGCAAAAACGCATTAAAATTTACATTTAAAGATAACTCTAATAAAATCTATTTTCCTGTGATATATTTTTAAATGAAGTATTTATTTTAATTAGTCAGCTTACATGTCATGTGGGTGGATAAAAATATTTAATATTTCTCCTTTTTTTTTTGGTTACACCATTTGACATTTTCATGTACATTCAGTCTTAACTTTTGTAAAAAATGGTGCATATGTCATTTTTAATTACATAAAATCAACATAAACACGCAGTGTACTTTTTAAAATACCTGATGGAAGTTTTTAAAAGATTTTTGGATTTCTCATCTTGCCAACCCTTTTTTGTCACTGACCCATATAAATAAAAATGACCATGACCAATATGTGGAGAGACAGAAGTAACTTATTTAAAATGTTGTAGTGCTACTTCACATAAGCCTCTCTGACCAAGTATGGATGCTTTCTTTAGAATGATGACCATTCGGACCATTGCTATAAAGAGAGACGACGTCGTTTTCAAGTCTCGAAGAAACTGGACTGTCCAGCCAAAATATATGTGGTTCATCTAATCAGATTCCCTGATTACAAGGTGTATATTTATATTTGTTCTCTCATATTTGTACTTTGTAACATAATTAAGGGACCCAACAACAGAAAGACACAGAGGAGCCAAAATATAACATTTTTGTGAAAATCAGATACATTAAATGTCTTGGGTAATGTGAATATGTTAGATATGTTAAGAAACAAAAGTCAGAGAGATGGTAATAAAAAGTTAAGGAGAGTAAGTGAGAAAGAAAGCAACTGATCAGTGTAAAGGGAAAAATTAAAATGGGTATAGGTGCCTACAAGTAAGAAAATGAGTTGGTGTTGTATGTTGTTGTTGTTTTTTTTTATTTATTTATTTATTTTTTTCAGATATCTGATGACATTCATAAATGGAGAAAGGAGAGCGCTGGCCGTCTGAGACATGCCTTAGCAACAAACCCATCAGCAGTAAAGTCTGATGCGCAGTATGTTTCATGCAGCTTCAAACGATCCCAAATGCAGTTGTAAATGGTCCCAACCAAGAAAGAAGGGTCTTATCTAGCGAAACGATCATTTATTTTTATTAAAAAAATACAAGTTAAATACTTTTTAATCTCAAACGATCGTCTTGTCTTGCTCTCCCTGAACCCTGTGTATTCTGGTTCAAGACAGTTAGTGTATGTCGAAAAATTCCAATCGTATTTTCTCTCCCAATTTCCAAAATGATTTCAAAATTATTCTACATCGCTGCAGAAGTACCAACCCAGTCTTTGCAAAGTGAACATGCAAAGATGATGAAACGCGCTTAAAGGGGTCATCGGATGCAAAGTTCACTTTTTCTCGTTGTTTGAACATTAATGTGTGTTGGCAGTGTATGTACAAATCTACCCTATAATGATAAAAAACCATGCAGTGGTTTTTAATTAATCTATAAAAATAATATCCTCTTTTTCAAATCAAGCCGTTCTCAGATGCCTGTCGGTGTGCCGTCACACTGACAGAGGCCGCTCCCACGATAGTTGATTAACATGAGCTCTTACCTTAGACCAGCTGTCACAGACCAGTAACTTTCCATGTTTTGATGCCAGAGCAGGGATGTAAGTTAGACAAGAATGAGCGATTGAGGTGTTGTGTTGCTGGATGTAATAATGAACATAGTGGTCGTCATTTACTCCCGACATCTGAGCAGCTGAAGATGCAGTAGATTACGTTTGTTTGTGAATGGAATGTGCCTCCCGATCTACATATATCCGTCTATGTTCACGCGAATCATTCATGATCCAGCTTCACTTACAGCAGAAGTGTGTATAAGCGTTTTTTTATGAATCTTTGCGATCGCCTTTCATTATAACGTGGTAGTTAGGAAGTTTAGCGGCTAATGTAAACAAGACCGTCTTTCCAGAGAGAGAAGAGAGGGGTGGCGCGAGCAGAGCATTTAAAGGAACAACTCCTTAGAATGAGCTGATTTTGGCAAGGTAAAAAGGGTGTTGTTTTACAAAACCATTGAGAATTTTTAATCAAAGTATATTAGAGACTTTTCATTAAGACCCTAAAGAATCATATCAACTTGTGGAAAATGGGCACCCGATGACCCCTTTAACAAAAAACGGTAAAACATCGATATAAAATGATGTTGAAGTTGAGGGAAAACATGAGATGGGAAATTTTTTGACATACACTAACTGTCATGAACCGGAAAAAAAAAAACAGTTTAGGGAGAGCAAGACAAGATGAGTGTTTGACATTAAAAAGTATGTAAATGTATTATTTTTATGAAAATAACCAATCGTTTCACTAGATAAGACCCTTCTTCCTCGGCTGGGATCATTTACAACTGTCGTTTGAAGCCGCATTTAAACTGCATTTTGTAAGTTCAAAATTGGGGCACCATAGCAGTCCATTATATGGAGAAAAATCCTGAAATGTTTCCCTCAAAAAACAAAAGAAAAGAAAGAACGACATGAACATCTTGAATGACAAGGGGGTGAGTACATTACATATCAATTTTTGTTCTGGAAGTGGACTTCTCCTGTAATCGCATCCAAATAAAAGTTTGAACTAGCAACAGTTATGTTGATAACTTTCTTTTTTGAGCAGCTCATATTATGAAAATATTTGCATCTTGGAGTTCTTGGTTAAGATCACGTAACATTAGAACAGTATTCTGTTTGTGACTCCTTTATTTACGTGCTTATTTTCATTACTGTCACTTTAATTCTTGGGCACTGACTCGTTTGCTAAACTGAACATCCAGTCACGCTCACCGATGGCCCAATGCCGATTTAACATGTTGAATCGGGCAAACTACCACAGGCGTGAGCCCGATGAGAGCTGTCATGTGGAACACACCAAACAAAGTAGCCTGAGAGATGCTCATCGAAGGCCCGATGTTGACCAATGGCTGACTATTGGCTTGGTGTGTCACGGCAAAGACTATAGAATACCCAAGACCTGTCACTCTCATAGTTTTGAATGGGGAAAGATGTAACGCTCATTATGGCCACAAAGCCCCGCCGCCTTAATGAAAGAACCAATCGTTGATTAGTAAAGTCAGCGCATCACTGCAACTGCCATTGGAAGTAGAAACGTGCGCTCAGTACTGCGCATGCGCACTGTCTGATCTAGCCTGAAAATTTTTAAATAGCCCTATTTTTTCCTGAAAAATAGGCCTTTTTTTTTTTTTTTTATTAACGCTATTGGGGCATAAGGAGCAATATTTATGAGGCAGATCTGGTCAGATTTCATTGGTGATTTTCAAATATGAAATTTAATCGTTAGCTTGGTGAACAGTTTTGGAGAATTTGATGTTTCCCCATTCAAAGAAATAGGAGCTGCACTTGCCTGCCCGAGAGACGTTTCAAAGATGGCCGCCGACTGCTATGACTTGCCTTAAAGCAGCGGTTCCCAAACTTTTTCTGCCGGCCCCCCCTTTTGCAGAATTAAAAAAAATCAAGCCCCACCCCCACATAATCACAACTTCAGAAGGATTTATTTGAAACGTAATAATTAAAATTCAGTGTATGACAACTTACTGGGGAAAAAAAAACTAAACAAGGAACTAGTCACTTTTAGAGTAGAAACATTAAAAGTAAAGCATGCAGCTTTACTATGTACTATTTATTGTACTATGTAACAACATTCATTGTTTTTTAAACAGATTTTCTCTTATTTTCTTCTCTTTGTTGTAGTTGCGATCTCTGAAGTAGATTCATCATCTACTTTACGTTTACCTGGCACTTGTTGTCTTTTCAAAAACTTGTCCATGCTTAGAGCAGAACTACTATGCGTCATTCATCATAATTTAACTCGGCTAACGGCAATTCTCATTTCTGATATCAATTGCAGCGCTACAACTGATTACAGACAGCTGCAGCGGGTACTGCGAGTCGTCTTGAGGTAATAAAATATTATGAAATTCATATTTTGTGTTAAATTATTTACATATGTGGCAAGTAGCCGTATAATAAGCTAGATCATTTCACAATGGGGTCTTGTATCACCCTGAAAATGTTTCTTTTTACATAAAAATCTAGGGATGTACAGAAATGAAAATTCTCGGCTGAAACTGAAACAGCTTTGTAATAATTATTTATTATTTTAATTAATATAGTCATTTTGTAAGACTTTTTAATTGAACTCAATAATATTAATGAAACTGAATAAAAAAATCACAAGCCAATAAAATAACCACGTTTATTGAAAGTAACAATACAATTGGACAGAAAATATATGAATATTAAATCTCAATATATTATTTTATTCAGTTCTATGAAACAGAATCAGATATAACTTTTTTTTTTGACTAATTATCAAAATAATGTCCTACAAAGCTATCATTATCAGATCATGTGAGCAGAGCATACCGTCACGAGAGGGTCGCGTCATTTTACCAGCGTTGTTCAGTACAGCAGTACTACAGCATGTTACAGCACAGTATGCGACGCTATTGCAAACAGGAACAAGTATTCATAGACATTTTCTGTCGGCGCATTATTTGAGCGGTCTTTGTATTTCCGTTGAGCACGAGTGGAGCATTCATATGGGCCGTGAGCAACTCAACAGAACGCACATTCATAGAGCGGAATATTGAGCGGAGCGCCACACATTGAGCGGTGCGCGCTGAATACTGCCGGACCGTTTATCTCTTTCGAATTTTTATAAAAAGTGTCTGTACACTAGCCTTGCCACACCCCCCAGTTTGGGAACAACTGCCTTAAAGGGACTTTGAGTTACTAACTGGTCTGTTCACTAACATTACCAGCTGTGCTAAATGAGTTTAATCTCTATGACGGTCTTTAGGTAAAACATGTTTAAATTAGGCTGATTAGGCAGTGCCGATATTCTTGTGCCTATAATAAGACAAGATATATGAATTTATAGGGGCTGGTGGACAACTGGACAAAATACCATGACTGTCTGATCAAATACTGACCCAGTCAGAAAGATGATGACGGCAACTCCACTAAGCTGCATTTCTGCCTACAGACCACATAGCAGCAAAGGTTGCTGCAACTGTATGGGCAACAGATGTGCCTCCTTAATGCTACGTACTGTACCTGTCGGTACTCTGTGCCCCTTACTTTCTCTGTGTTCGCACAAACGTTCACTACGCTGTGGTTGGTGTTTTTGTTACACAAACAGAAACAACAGCCGACATTAAGGAGGCCCTTGCGGTGTTTAGGGAGTGGAACCTTGAATGGACACTTTATGTTCCATGGTAAATAATTAATTATTAAAGTACTTAGCTGACAGAAGTATTTTCAACAGGCGTTTACACAAATTGCACCCTGGTTAGACTCATTTTGACATTGAATTGTCACATCAATGGGTTCCTTTCTGAAACTGCATTTCAGTTTTATAAGGTATGCGTATTTACCACTGTTGTCTTTTCTAAATCAGAGGTGGACTTTTCAGCGTGAACAGCCAGACTGCCGATTATCACAAAATGTTTTGGTATGTTTGTATGTTTAAGCAGTCCCACCTATCCCAGAGTCGGCAGCCCTCCTTCCCAAGACAGCAACACCAATCCCAGAGACAGCAGCAGCATTCCTCACAGACACCAGCAATCCTCCAAAAGGCAACAGCAAGGCAAAGAAAAGGCAAACGTATGGGAGCTTACTGTGTGAAATTTTGGATCTTACTTACCATCTGCAGGATGAGCCATTTCTGGACTCTTTGACTGTTCGATTGAATGACCTTTTGGAGGATGTGAGGTGTCATACCCCTCATGATGACACACTTCCTCCTCCTTACACACATCCATCCAAAAAATAAAGATACCTTAAACCCCTCAGCATGATCCCCAGAAAACATCCATCTTCTGGAAGGTTTGGTCGTCGTGCTGAAACAATGAAAGCAAGCTTCAAGATTTAAATGCAGATATCATATAGTTCTCTTCATTGTCCAATCATTTGGTGATTAATTAAATCCAACCTTGTTTCAGATTTATTGAAATAAAATTAGTGAATGTTGTTATGGTGCTTGGCATTGTGCCTTTCTGTGTGTGCATTTGTATTTGAGTAAAACACAAATGCAAAAAAGTTTTTTTTTTTTTTTTTTTTTTTTTTTTTTGTAAGTCTAGTCTGCAGTAACGGCATACACAGCTTGCTTTTACATTTTAAGACATTTATGTTGGGTAGTGGAAGTAATCCACGAGGCTTTGACACATGAGTACTCTCATACAAACATAATTTAACAATTTTATTAATCACCACAAAAATAATTCTAAAACGGGTTGTTTTGATTATGGACGCTGATTGAGACCGACATTTGCACCAAGAATCTCTTAAAACAGTTAAATAATTTTTTTATTTTACCTTTTTAATTCGTTTTTCTTTTTTTTTCTTTTTTTTTTTTTTTTTTGTAAAGCTTTCGTTTTGTATTATTTATGTTTTTTTTTTGTTTTATACATATATGTATAAATAGTGCTTTGCTTGTAATGTCACTTTTTTTCTACGTTAGTTTGATATTTTCTGCACTGATATTTTTTGTGTCATCAATATCATCAATTATCAGTAAGAAAAAAAAATAGTTCGCTACTCGTCGTCTTCACTGTTTGTTTAATTTTTTTTTCCTGTACATCTGACGAGATTTGACGTTGCTTCCGGCGAGATTTTGCGCCACTTCCGGCCGGAGCTGTAGCCGTCTTGGGAAGAGTTACTGCGGTTTCTCCTCTTTTTTTAAATCAGTATATAAATTATAATGTACGATAATTACGAAGTCCCTGTCGGTATACAAATCACTCTATTTGCTTTTAGTGAGGTTTGTTAACGATCGTCATTGTCACTCGAGTGGCTGTAGTTAAGAAACAAACGAGCATTAATAATATTAATACTATCCATCGAAATCAGATTTGGGAATCTTTAACATTATGAAGAACTCATTCAAAATCCTGTTTTTGCTAATAATGTGTGGTAAGTGCGCAATTCTCTTTGTTCTTTTAACACGGAAGTGCCCAAACTCGGTCCTGGAGGGCCGCGGTGTCCTGCAGTGTTTAGTTCCAACTTGCTTCAACACCTGCTGGGAAGTTTCTAGTATGCCTAGTAAGAGCTTTATTAGCTGGTTCAGGTGTGATTAATTGGGGTTGGAGCTAAACTCTGCAGGACGCGGCCCTCCGGGACCGAGTTTGGGCACCCCCGTTTAGCACTTTCGGTTTCACCGGAAATCGCATTTGGGGAAACGAACCCTTGCCAGGGTTCCCACGGGTCCTTGAAATCATTGAAAGTTTGTGAATCTGAGAAAGGTCCTTGAAAGTGCTTGAATTTATTTTGTGCAAGAAGTTTTCTGGAAAAGAAACAACCAGGGTATGGCGACTGCCATGCTATGCTATACGGATAAACCAGCCCCCATTTTGTGTACGTTAACTCAAAACATATTAGCATAAGGGACCCAGTTGTTCTCTCAGGCACAATAGGAGGTGAACAAAGACCACATCATTATATCAGACAGTGTTAATGAGACAAGACTAAATGATCATGAAGTAATCTTTAACATCATTACCAGCAGTGTTGTATGAGTTTAATCTTTGAGAAACTGTTTGTATTTGTTCTGCAGGAGTGTTTTATGCTGAAACAGATGAAGTGAAGTCAGTGATGGAAGGAGATTCTGTCACTCTAAATCTTGAAATTACTGAAAAACAGGGACTTGACCTGCTACTGTGGAGGTTTGGAGATAAAGGTTCCATTGCTCAAATTGATGGAAACAAAATCTTATGTGAAGGTGATGGGATATTTAGAGACAGACTGCATCTGGATCAGACTGGATCTCTCACTGTCAGAAACATCAGAACCAATCACTCTGGACTTTATAAAGCAGAAATCAATGACAACGCTGGAACCTCAAATATTAATTTCAATGTTACGGTCTACGGTAAGGTTATTTATATATATTTATGCATTGATCTTAATTAAACCGATTCAAAGCGCAACCAGAAAACAATATGTTCAGCAATCTTACAGAGATTTCGTTTCACAGTATCACAGTCATGCTGTGATTGGGCTGCAGCGGATCACGTGACTGATATTCGGAACAACAGCATGATGCAGAGTGTGATAATAATTTTAATCTTCAATTCTAGAAAGAAGTTTATACCGAGTGACTTACATTTGATACAGGACAGATATTTTTAGATTCATTCCTTTAGTAACATTTAGGGCTGGGCGATAATTCGATAACGATAATTTTCTCGATATAATTTTCCTCGATAAAACGATATGAGGAGTTTGATAAATGTTCGATATAACTTTTATGTGCCAATAGTGGAACGAAACAGCGTGACTCATTTGAATCGCGCCACACGGACCGTTTATCCGCTCGGACCAAAGTTCAAACTGCCGCCCTGTGCATCTCAATGCGGTGGGGGGGCTGGCAAGATGGCGGCCAAGGTGGATGGTCTGTTTTAAGTGCGGACGCCTTAGGGGTGTTTTTTCCGAATATTTTTGAAGGGAGAAGTCCAGTGTTAAACTCAATGGACTAATTGTATTTTACGTTTGATTGTCAACCAGACGATAGGTTTTAGAATCATTCCCCTTTGATTGTATGTGAATTTTCTCTCACAAAATGAAACCAAGTACGATTCGCAGTTCTGGCGACACTGTTAAACGAAAAGAAAAGGCTGCTTTTAATACACTGAAATCTACAGAGACACCAAAATGTTGTGATGAAGGAATTGGTGACATTAGTTTGGCAGATCACTCATACACCTTCGAGAAAGACGTTCCGCGTATGTCAGCTATGGATGACACGCCAGAGAAACCTCGATCCAAAAAGACGAAAGACGAACCGTCACTTCTTGAGATGCAAGAGAACATTATAACTCTCTTATCCAAGAAAATTAATGAGAGTTCGGGGAACCTGGAGAATCTGATTCGAGAAAATATGCTCAGCATTGGTACCTTGAAAAAGTCCATTGATTTCGCGCTAAATGAAGTTAAGGACTTAAAAGACGAAATGAAGGTTGTGAAAGAAATCACCACGTCACATGAGCAAAAAGTTGCTGAGCTTGAACGTAAAGTCAACGAAGCAGAAAGATATTGGCGGAGGTGGAATCTGAGGCTTCACGGTGTCCCCGAAAAAACGGATGAGGATCTCAAGCATCTGGTGATTGAAATTTGTGGTTCAGTAGCTCCAGAGCTAAAGGATAGATATCAGGTCGATGTGGACATTGTTCATAGACTGGGTCGAAAAGAACAGGGAAGGAGCTCAAGAGCAACGATAATTCAATTCACGAGCAGGTCTACTCGGGATCTACTATGGAAAAAGGCAAAGAACTGTGAATTCCTTCAAGCGCAGCGCTTACGGTTTACAGAGGATTTGACCGCGTTGGATGTAGAGAGACGTAAACTACTGTGGCCCATGGTGAGAGATGCCAGAGAGAAAGGTCGCAAGGCTTATTTTGTGGGGAGTAGAGCCTTTGTTGAAGGTGTTGAAATTTTTCCTAAATAAAGGCTCCGATGGTTTCAAAGGTATAAAAACAAATTAAAAAAAAAAAAAAAGAGAGAGAGGATGGAAAAAAAGAGAAAATATTAAGAAATAATTATGGATAGAGTAATGGTTGTGATGAAAAATCTCCCAGGTTATATTGTAAATTAATAGGAATTATACACCCTTTGAGTTACATATACCTTAGCTCTTAACAAGCTTTTTGCCTTTTTTCTTCTTTCTTTTTTCTTTTTGGTGGTTGTTAAAGGTTCATGTCATTATCTTTTTGTTCTTTTAATGTCGGGGGTATTCGAGATGTAACAAAACAAAAGGCTGTTTTTTTGTATTGTAAAAGATTTAATGTGGATTTTTATTTTTTACAAGAGACTCATGCTTGTTCTTCAGATGTGAGTTTTTGGAAGGCTCAATGGGGTAGTGAAATTTGGCATTCTTTTGGGAGCAATCACTCAGCAGGAGTTGCAATTTTAAAGGGTTCATTTAAAGGTAAAGTTGTTAGTAGTAAAGTTCATAATGGGGGTAGATGGATCATTTTAACCGTCATAGTTGATGGGAAAATGTTTTTGTTAGGTACTGTATATGCTTCAAATATTAAACAATATAATGCTGATTTGTTCTCTGATATTGAAAATGAAATTAATAAGGTAAGGGAAAGATTTCATGATATAGAGATTATTCTAGGTGGGGACTTTAATATTGTCCCAGATGTTAAGATGGATAGAATTCCTGTTCCAATTAGACCATCTACAATAGATTCAGAGTTATTTAAATTTTGTAGTAATTTAGGGGTAACTGATGTATGGAGACATAAACATCCATTGTTAAAAGAGTACACATGGAGTAATGGGGATAAATCTAAACAGTCAAGAATTGATTTTTGGCTAATTTCTAATTCTTTAGAACAAAATACACACAGAGTTTCAGTTGAACCATCAATATTGTCTGATCACAAAATGATTTATCTTTTTGTTAACTGGAATAATGAAACTTTTCATAAAGGTTCTAAAACTTGCTGGAAGTTTAATAATAGATTATTGGAAATTGATTGTTTTAAACATGAGATTAAAAAGATAATACAAACATGTTGGAGTCAAGCTAAGCAAACAAATTTGTACGGTAAAAATTGGGAGTTTATGAAATTTCAGATTAGACTTAGTGCAGTTAAAAAAGGCAAAGAAGTTGCAAAGTCTAGTAAGTTAAAGGAAGAGGAAATTATTAGAGCTATTTGTAACATCACTGATAATGATTCTGACAGGAATTCTAACTTGTTAATGAATCTACAGGCAGAATTAGATAAATTATATATAATGAAAGCAAAAGGAGCATTTGTTAGATCGCGAAGACGTTGGTTAGAAGAAGGGGAAACTAATTCTAAGTATTTTTATAATTTAGAGAAAGGAAATGGAGAGTATACATCTATTAGAAAACTTAATATTAATGGCCATGAAACGCTAGACCCTATTATTATTATTTCGAAATATGTCTCTGATTTTTATGGTAAATTATATTCTAGTAATGCATGCTCTGTGAATGAAATAGATGATTTTTTGAAACCCCTAAAACATAATAGTAATAGTATTAATGAAGAATTTAAAGCTCTTTGTGATAAGGAAGTATCCATTTTAGAAGTTAAAACTGGGGGGTTGTAAGGGTTTGGATGAAAGGGTGGGGACACTCAATTTGGTAGACGGGGGTGGATTTAGTGGGGGATTTAGGGGGGGATTGTCAGTGTATGGATGTTTGTAGGGATTGACGTATATGAGAATGCAGGGTAATGTACGCGGGGGGTAGGTGATATAGACAGGATATGGGGGTGGGGGAAGAAAAGTGTGGTGGTGGATATGTATAGGGGAGAGGAAGGAGGCTTGGGGCGAAGTTAGAAAAGAGAGAGGAGGTTGATAACGAACTTGAACGCGCAAAAGACGCGATATGTGAACGGCTCGGTCACGTGAGCACTAAACAGCGCTGTGAGATCCAGTGTGAAACACTTGAATTCAGCGATGAACACAAATGACTCTGTGATTCAAACTAGTTTAAAACTGTGTGCAACGAGACAGTCAGAAGACTTTTCAATCTACACATCGCCATCATTTACCATAGATTTACTGTAGTAACACTCACTGCACCATGGTATTGTGGCAGCAATGTGGGATATTCACATAAAATTTTATTGCAGGAGTAATGGTATATAATTATAGTATGTATGTATTTGTGATTAAGCTATAGCATGTGTGCATTTATACTGAATGTTTTTAGACTACCGTTTTTCATACAGATAGGTTACCTATAAAACCATGTAGTTATATTTTTACCATGGTATTGAGGTACCATTATGTGTGGTTTTAACTGTGTTTATCATTATTTAAAATGTATGCTTGCTACTATGGGAGACCAATGCTTAATTAAAAAAAAAAAAAAAAAACGGTCAGAATAAATGTAACCATATAAAACTGAGGTTGCTACAATTTTTACAGATGTTACTGATTGATAATGAACAAAAATTTACCTCTGCATCCTCAAGCTACTATCAAATGTGCATTTCTAAGAGACAAAAGTGATATTGTTATTATCATTATCTTTATCATTATCAGACAACCCAAACCTGTTTCTTAATTTGAAACAATATAACTCATTAGAACATGCAGAAATTAATTTTTATATTTAGATATTTATGTTATTTAGATATATTATGTCAAGGAAAATTAATGGTCTGGCTTCTACAACTTCCACTTTGGAGCAAAAATCTGACTTTAAACTGGAAAGAAATAAAGATTTGACATTTATCGTGATAATTATCGATATCGACTGAAATGAAAAAAATTATCGTGATGATTTTTTTGCCCATATCGCCCAGCCCTAGTAACATTATTTAAACAACTCAAACCAGGACTGCATGTTGTGTAGAAAGATTAATTGTAATCTATCATTAACACAAACAAGTGAAGTGATTTAAAAAATGAAATGCTGCAGTGTAACGAAATAAGACGCTGCATGGCGTTAAATTAGTCAGCCAGCTGTGATTGTTCTACATGTCAAATTGATACTACATTTATTAATCTGCATATTCCTTATGTAGTAACCATAAAATGAGCTAATCTGTAAAGCTTCATATTCTAGTGCCAGTAACAGTGTTCAGTATATTTATTCTCTGTCTGTGAATCTGTTTCTTGTAGAGCCTCCATCTGTTATTGCTGCGGCTGAAGCTGAAATGCAGAGTGTGTCAGTGATGGAGGGAGATCCTGTCACTCTTCATGTTCCTCAACTACAAGGAAATGAGCTGATAGTGTGGGGGTTTGGAGATGAAGGAAAACGCATTGCTAAACATGATATGGAGGCCAAGAGCTCAAAATTATATGATACTGACAAGAGATTTCGAGACAGATTGAAACTAGACCATCAGACTGGATCTCTGATCATCACGAACAGCACAACCACAGACTCTGGACCTTATACAGTAAAGATCAGCAGCAACAAACAGACTTCATACAAGAGATTCACTGTTACTGTCAGAGGTGAGGAACTCAAGTGTTTTGAAGTAATGCTTGTTTATCAGCTGTCTGTGAATAAGTCAGATGATGTGACTTTTAAGGGATCAGATCACGAGTCAATAGAAAAACATCAGTGTACAGACATCATACGGTGACTTTCAAAACTCAGAATGTATAAAAGTGTTTGTTATAGATCAGATACACATTCTCACTAATGACTTTCTCTCTTTATCATTACAGAACCAGGTCTGTCTCCAGGTGCTGTAGCAGGGATTGTTGTTGTTCTGCTGGTGGCTGCTGCTGCTGCAGCTATTGGTGTTTTTTTCTATAGGTGCAAAACCTCTAAACTAAAAAATCAAAATTGTAAGTATTTCAGGTGATAAAGCAAGAAAGAGAAAAATTAACTTTGTTGCATGACAGTAGATGTAAATACAAAATACCACTTAAACTGCACATAAAGCTTTCATATTAGCAAGACTTTGTTCTAGAGTTGGGGTACTCGGACTCAAATCCCGTCTCAGGTACAATTATTAGGCGACAGACTTGTCACAGACTTGGATGCATTTTTACTCGGACTCCAGCCTTTCGGAATCGGAAAATATGCCGAGTCCAGAGACAGCTGACTGAAATGTCACTGACTCGATGCATTATCACGAAAGTGGTTTTCAGTATTTGCATGTTGGTCCAGTAGGCTATTTGAAAGCCGATGGGTTTATTTGTGCACACACTCAAAGCACCCTCAAACAACAAAAGAAAAAGAGAAAATCACTCACTTTTCTTAACTGGATCACTTATTAACTTTAATAAGAATCAAATTTAATGTATACAGTGAAGATTTTGCAGTGTTTTATTTTTACATTTATTACTTAGTGAAATGTCTGCAGTAGTCTATTGCTGTATATATATATATATTTTTTTTAAAGATTCTATTTATTTATTTATTTATTTATTTATTTATTTTATTTGTATTTTTTGTATTAATATATTTATTCATCCTTTTGTTTGTAAGTAATAGGCCTACTTGGAGTGTTAAATTGCCTTCAGTAAGCTTGAGAATGTTTTACTTACATTAGTTAATTAGTTTTTGCTGTATTAAAATTATCATTATTTTTTAAATATGGTGGCAGTTTCTAGCTTCAAAGAAAAATAATTTTTCTAACATCTTTGCAGCAGTAGTTTTAATGGGTCAAAAACCACCTTGGGTGTGCATGATTTTCTAATAAATCACTGGCACATCATCAATTTTTCTTTATATAATGTAATTTATTGTAATTAATGTAACTATAAATGCATTCAAGAATAAAACAGGTGTGAGTTTGCTGAGGCTTATGGAGAGTATATGTAGGGCTTTATACATAGTGTGTGCCATTGTAAAGATTAGGTTTATCCCTCACAGCCTCATTTTTATCCAAGAAAAAGGTCATATAAAGTCATATAAAACCCAAAACACACACAGCCACAATCAGAAATAAAAGAGGTGCATTTTCTGCGCTTAAGGTCCCATTCACCAAGATACCTACTCTTTTACCCCCCACCCTTGAATTTATACATTTACTATATCAATGAATAAAATCTCAATTAGCGGCTTCAGGTGTGTCTAATTGGGGCTGGAGCTAAACTCTGTAGGACACCGGCCCTCCAGGACCGAGTTTGGGTTAAAACAATGTAAAGATACTGATAAACAGTAGTGTTTCCTTGGACTCGGACTTGAGTCAGACTCGGCCCATTTTGGATTTGGACTCGACTGGTTAAAGACACAAACTCGACTCAGACTCGAATCAGGTGGACTCGAACCCAACACTACTTAGTTCACAAGTAACATGGAGATTTATTGTACTTTTCTGATGTTTCAAATATTATTTTTGATCTTTTTGATGGTCATGATAAACTTTCATTGCATGGAAAAGAGCTGCATGAAGACTTTAATATCAAGTAGAAGATGGCGAGTAAATAATAACAGATTTATTTAGTAATTTGTTTTTTGTCTCCGTGTTTCTGTCATGTTCATCTGTTTATTCACTTATAATCTCCTAATTTCTCTTTCTATGTGCTGCTGTGACATGAAGCGAAGACATCTAAACGGCAAAATGAAACGTGTAAGTATTACAGCTGATACAGCCAACGAAAATTTTACTTAATTGCTGCAGTAAATGTATAATAAAATTTTTTGTCGTCTGTAATTATATATTATAAAGGTTCTGCTTGGGTTTGATTTAGTGCAGTAATTAATGAAGCATTTTCTGTTTATATTTACTGCTGTGACATGAAGCAGAGATCTCTGAAAAACTAAAGCAAATGTGTATGTATTCATGTATTACAGCTTAAACAACAGGAGAAAAATTAAAGAGCATCAGAATTACATTTATAGTTTGAATTTTGTGATAAAATTTACAGAGTTTGAAAGAATTGGATATTAGATTGTTATAGTGTAGTTTTATTCAGACAACTTTATTAGATTCAAACTTTTAAGCTACTTTTTTTTTTTAACCTGCATCTTAATTGGTATTTAAATATTGTTACAGACCTATTATTGCAGCTCAGAGGTGTTATCACTGATTGTTAATAAAAAGTCATGCAGATGATGAAGCGATTATTAGAAGCACACGAAGAATCACACAGTATCTTGTCAGTGTTTGTGTCATGTTCTTCTGTTCATTCACTTATAATCTCCTCATTTCTGTTTCTATGTGCTGCTGTGACATGAAGCGGAGGACTGTGAAAAAGAATTAAGTAGAAGTAAGTATTAAAACTGACACAGCAAGAGTTTTAATGAGCAACAATAGTGCATAAATGTACTATTGAAACAAGGTTGATTAAAATATATTTAGTTGACTTTAACTGCACTACATTTTAAAGAGATAATTTATATTTTGACTCTCATCATTCACATGTTATGTTGTTCAGTGTCATGTTTAGGGTGGGTAAATGTTGCTACAGTAACAGACTGAAGTCCCATATGATGCACTATACACTATAAGTACTATACTTATGAACTATACTATTACTTTTTATGGAAAGTAATGCATTACATTACTTTTGTGTTACTTTTCTTATCTGGGCTGGGCATCCTTTTTTGTTATTATTTATTTCTGTATTTATTTATTTTTAAATATACAAAGTTCTATTTTGGCAAATGTAAAAGCCCTTTCAATTTACACATTTTTTTTTTTTTTTTAATAATTTGCAGTGCGTTGAGCTTTCTCAGCCACCTTAGAAAACAAAGAAACTGACCTTACTTTTTTTTTTTTTTTTTTTTTTTTTAACTCAGAAAAGTAACTTGTAATTTAAAAGCTAATGCATTACTTTACTTTACTAGTTACTTCAAAAAAAAAAGATAATAAAATACATAAATAAAAAATAGTGCAGTATTGAGCTGCATAACATTAATATTCTGGTCACTGTTAAGATGTTCCAACGTCCCCTCACTAAATGTTACAAAACCATCATTCACAGACAAAGTTTATTAAATTGTTAACTCACGGTTTGTAATGCAGCTGCTCCTTCATCTTTCAACAAAGTTTCTTCCAAGCTCTCCATTACACTGTTCACAACAAACTTATAATCCTTCGATGTGATCCACAACATCATTAAAATAAACCATTCACCTTGTTCCTGAGGCTGGGATCCTTCTGAAGTCTGCAGAGTCAAAGTGAACATTCTTTTACTCTTCATTTGTCCTGTTATCAAGAGTGTGGAGTATGTCAAAAATGAAAGTGCATCTGTACACTATAAGCAGCGTAAGTGATTATAATGAGTTCCGTTTGCTTTTTGGCACTGCTGCTTCCCTTTCTTGTTCCTCCAACTCTGTCAGAACTTCCTGAGACGCAGCAGCTTCAGCCACAGCTTTGTTTGTCATCGTTTGTTTTGCAAGTAGATGCAAGAATGAGTTGAACTGCATTTTGATGAGACAGTGGTCTTGATAAGTCCAGGTTTAATCCAACATCACACCAAGTTTCCTCCCTTTTCATCTGATGCAAGCCATGTCACCTTTGTGTTCTTCTGACAATTAGCTTCGGTCGATCCTGTGTCACAAGTGTTGTTCAGGAGTCTGCATTCAATGTGGCTCTTCATAAAAGGTCTTGTCTGTCATAAAAGGTCATTTCTGTTTCTATGTGCTGCTGTGACATAAAGGCAAGATTTCTGAACAGCTAAAGCAAATGTGTAAGTATTTAAAAAAAAAATGCTAGTGTTAAGTTAGCCCTAATATAAAATGTCACAGATGTGACACATCACTTACCTGATGTTAAAATGTACAGTATATAAATTAACATTAACCAGCTATGAATGTCTGTTGTTAAGAAAAAAAGTGCAGGTGATCAAGTGATTAGAAGCACATGAAGAATCACACAGCGTCTTCTCAGTGTTTTTTTGGCATGTTCATGTTATCACTCGCTTATAATCTCATTTCTGTTTCTGTGTGCAGCTTTGACAGAGAAAGTGGAGAACTCTGAACTACAAACATGTAAGTATTACATCTGATAGAGCAAGGATCAAATGTGTTTTAAGAGATGTATAAATATCTTAGAATTGGCAACGGTTAGTAATTGTCAAATTACTGAACATCCTTGAGTTTGTACACATGGTGAGTAGTTTAATATTTATAGTAATTTATATTAATATATTTAGATTAATATTTTAATGTAAAGAAAATAAGTATCTTCATTTGTACAATAGTGAACACATGCGCTCTGGAAAGCTTTATCTTTATCCACTGTCTGCTCTATTTATAGAAGTCCAGCTATACAGTGATAAAGAGGAAAATAATATTTTAATAATTTCTGCCGTAAAGCAGCTCTAAAAAAAAAAAAAATAAATAAATAAATAGTGTCTATTTATTCGAAGCGCAAATATCCCATCTGGTCGGCAGAGGCTATTTACATTAACTCCACCCACCAATTCCTGGTTGGGATAAACAACATTGCAAAAGATGCCTGTTTATCCATGACGTTAGTGGCGCAGGGAGTAAGACACGAGGCAATTATTTTTAATGTGATGGACCCGAGTTCGAATCCACCTTTTGTCAAACTTGTTCTTCTCCTTTTCCCATCACAGATTGGAAAGGCATTTATTTTCACTTAATAATAAAGTATTTATCGTGTAGGGTTAGGGGTAGATGTAGGGAGGGCTTTATTGTCCCAATAAGGTGGCATTCATTTAATAATTTTAATAAAAAATAATCATTTACATGCAATATGTTATTATTGCATACTGTTTTATAATGTACTACAAGTATGAGGTATACCTACCTGCCAGTTTGCTAAAGAAAATACAGATTTTTTTTTTTTTTTTTAGTGTCAGTAGAATTATTTGCAGTTAGTCAAACTAGAATATACCACTTTTTTGCACTTAGGCCGTGTGTCCACCAAAACGTTTTTGCCAGCTGAAAATGCCAGGTGCTCTGTTATAAATGCCTAGCTATGACACTTCAGGCGCTTTGACTGCTATGATGTGGGATATGAAGTGTTTCCATTACTTGATTTTACAGATAGTTTATTTCTAAATGTAAAAATGATGCAACAATATAAAGTGCTTTGGCACTTGTTTTGAACAATTTTGTTTTATTGTTGTGTTTCTCGTTGTCATCTGTTGTTGTTGTACAAACAGGATGTGGTGGTTGGTCGGTGTGGTATTAGTCCTGCCCCTCCTCCACTGTAATTGGATGAGTGCTGCATTTTTTTCCCCAAAGTTGAACATTCTTCAACTCTCAACACTTGAGCCCTCAGTTTGAAAAAGACAGACCGTTGGGGTTTTAAAAATCTGGCGCTCCCATTGGAAACAATTGAAAAAATACGCTAACCGGTTCATATGATCTGTTCATATGTCCAACAAACTCCCCTGCATACAAACTGCCAAATAATCAGAAATGAATGTAAGTGAATGAAACTCTGTTGTCCTAAAATAAATGGGCAAGTTGTAATTATTTTAATGCATCAAAAGATCAATATGAACTTCACTTTTAAGGTGCATAATTGAGTTCACAAATGTCATGTTCATTTGTAGGAAAAGAGCAAGTGTTCAAACAAGATTTAACAGAAAATTAGTCAGACATGCTAATGTCAATGTGTGATTTAAGTGATGTTGTATTAACTGATTTTGGGAGGAGCACCCACAGATAATTAACACGACCAATTCATCATCAGCAATCACACTCCCTATCCAATCAGCACGAGACAATCCCTAAAAATAACCAAAGCAGTCTTACCGTAATTTTTCTTGTCTCTCAGCACCCCAACTCCTCACCTTCAGCCCATGATTTCCGTGCTTTGGGTTTGGGCTAAAATGCCTAGTTTGGACCCCTCTCCCTGGGCAGGGGCAGTGTACCGGGCTCGGGAATGATTACCGAGCTCGGAGCCCTCTCCTGGACAGCACGCCAAATACACATAACCTTTACTCAGTTTATTATATGCAAGTGTGAACTCGTGAAATGATTTTGTACATTTTATTTCCAATGGTAATTTGACATTCATTATGATTTCTTAGAAATGACTCCAGACTTCTCTCTTTGGAATTTCTGTGATTGTCTCTGTGTTTCTTTTCAGAATCAACAGGAAAAGAGTGAATGAAGAAACACCTGTTACTAGTGAATGAGCAGCAGAAGTGTGTCTGTGATTGCAGATTGATTTCGACTACTACCGAAGAAACCAGAAGTGGCTTCTGCTTGTTCTTAAAGGCTAAATAATTCCAAATGAACTCCACATGTAACGCATCAATTCTACAAAACTGCTTTGCTCTCCCTCTCTTTGCATGCGTGAGCAAAACACTGAGCTCTCTCAGCGAAGCAATGGCAAGTCTGGCTCCTTAACACTACAGTTAAAATATTGTGCCTAAAATACAAAGAGTAAGTGTGCTGTGTTCAAAATGAGTGAAACCAAGTTAAATATCTGTGTTAAACTTATACTAAGCACCTAATTTAAACACTGGCGAGTGAAATCCAATAATATCTTCTTTTCAGCAGGGTTAGCCAAGTATATTTTGTTACATATGTGAGTACTCGCATTGTAGATGGTTGCTATGTCTCTTGAAAAGCTTTAGGTTTTAGAAGAACACTAAAATTTGTAGATAAAACACTTGTATATGATTGTATTAATGTTACACTACATAATGTTACACTACATACCTGTTATTATTTGAATCTCACAACTTTTTCATCATTTTTAATCACAACTAATTTTCATCAATGTGACAAATCACCTGTTTGTGGGTTCGTTTGGGCATATGTAAACACAGCAAGCGCACTTGGATCTACGCTAATACCTCTTAAAATGAACCTGTGAATGTCTGTGTGAGGGCACGTCTTAAAAAATCAAAGCGTGCCTTTTCATCTTATAATGCCATGTTATTGCTCTCTTTGTAATACGTACATTTTAAAAATGTTTTCCCAACATTTAGCCACGTCTTGTGTTTTGTCTGATTAACTGATTAACCCAATGAAAATAAAAAAAAAAAAACATCAAGGATTGCTTTTTTGCACTGCCTGCAGATTACCGTAATAATAATAAGTGCATGCACTATTTCATTGCGACCAGTTTTACTAGCACTCAACTTTGGAATTTTTTTTTTTTTTTTTTTTTTTTTTTTTTTTGCAGTTTGGGATTTTAGACAAATCTGAGATTATCCTAACGTTACGTCATTTACAACAATTTTTAAGAAGATATTTTTTCAATAATTTTAATTCTTCCTGAATTTCTTAAGAATAATTTTGGGGAATGCAAAAAAAAAAAAAACTTTTTTCCTAAGATAAAAAGTAAGAAGAAAATAGCATTAAGAAAAAGTTTCTTTTTAAGAATGTTTCTTAAATCCGGCCACTGTTTAATAATATCTATATTAATATCTGTCCTTTAATAATATCGAATGTCAAATTATTAACGTGACCTGGGGTTTCAAATTTGGAATTTAGAATCTCTTTGGTGCTTTTGAGTTAACGCTAATTTCGTCATTCATGTTTATGACAAGAAATGCTTTTTGGTTTAACTATTTATTTGTGTATTCTGTATTATCTGAATTGTGTATTCTATATATCTGTATTATCTGAAAATAAAGTGGAACAATGAAAAAACCCAGAGGCTTAACTGTGTCTTGCACTGAGATGTTTCTATGGGGACAACTAGCATACTTTATGATGGAAAAGACTACTGACACCGTACATTTAAACTCTTCTTCTTTTTGTGTATCCAGCATTGGTCTCTCAGTAATCTGCTTTTAAAGCAGAAGTTATTACTCCACCCCCTGATTAACGTCATTACGGCACAAATGCAGCACAATGCGGTTCAAACAATGGATCTGCAACAAAATAATGCTCCGGTTACTAACATAACCTTGGTTCCCTGAGATAACATTGCATGGAATCGCATTTGGGGGAACTCTGTTTTCCTCTAAATACTGAAGCCTGATTTTTAAAAGTTTGTGTAGCTGCCCATCCTATGGCATTTCAACTCACCAAAATGGGTGGAGCTGACTGCCTATATAAGTTGGCACTGAAAGCAATTTCAATACTATTGGGGAATCTTTTGTTTGTTCTTGTTACCTAAAAGAACCAAGGTTATGTTAGTAACCGGAGCATTCCCTTTCAAAACGCAAAGTTGCCCATGTACTTGACGAATGCTAAAGCTAGCAGCAGGGTGTTCTTGAGCGACAGGGGCTGTTGCCGAGCCCATAGGAGGAGGTACCTCACCATTTTGTAAAGAGACCACAACCTGAGGCTGTCCTAGTGATTTATGAAAGCCACCACTGTCATGCCTGAACCTGATTGGGAGGCATCTGTCATAGCAACTTTTCTTCTGGAGGTCAGTCCCAATTGAACACCTGTCTGATACAGAAAAAAGTGCCCCAGACACCAGGCATAGGGCAGGACATGGGTTTTTAGCCAGTACTGCAGGGGCTGCATGTGGAGCAGGCTCAACAGTATTACAGAGGAAGGGGCTGCCATCAGGCCCAGGATCCTCTAGAAAGCTTTGAGGGGTAGGAAAGCCACTACTTTGATTGATGCCACTACATTCTTAAAAATAAAGGTGCTTTATAAGGTTCTTTACAGCGATGCCATAAAAGAACCATTTTTGGTTCCACAAAGAGCCATCTCTTTATTACCTTTTTATAATCTGAAGAACCTTCCTTTGACAAACTCATGACGAGGATTTCTGTCTGCCTCAGAGGAAAAGAACTGCAACCATGCATTTGGTAAAAGTGCATGGAGCCAGAGACAGTCTGAATGGAAGGACCGTAAGTTGTTATGCCTCCCCCTCGAATGTGAATCTTAAGAACGGTTTGTGATTAGGGGCCATCTGGATTTGAAACTTTTGAACTTGCATGAGGATCTGCTTCAATGTCAGCATCCCTAAAAGCAGAATGATCTGGGCAGACTCGTCCGTGGTGCAGAGGAGTTTGGCCTAGAAACCTGGAGGGTCACCATTGTATGTAGATGAATCGTATGGCTGAAATGTCATAGGTTTGTGTAGTAAAATTGAACACATCAGGCTTCAGTGTGGTTCCACACAAAGTGAGAGATCGTTTCAAAAGGGAAGTATGGTTTCAGGAAACAGTTGTCACTACACCATTAATTTCCCTAACAATGCATCATGCTGCGGTTAAGCAGCGATCTATGTCATTGTACGGGAAAAGAAATGTAGAAGCAGATAAGACTAGTGGTGGTGCTGATTCTGTTCCTCCTCTGACTGCAGAGGAAGAGAAAGTTTTGGCCATCCTAGAGCCTGACGCATTGAAAGGGTGACCTTTACTGTTAGAGCTTTTGAAGAACATGCTGACATTCCCAAGCCCTCAAGAAATTAAGTAGGCAAATTAACAGTTCCATAACATTGCCAGCATCTCTAGAGTGATTGGCATTATTGATGGGAATCCCAGTGTCAAGCCCTGTGGTAAATGACCCCTTATACAGTACATCTGCAAGAAGAGTTATCCAGTCATTAATGTACATGTATATAGTGTGTGATCACCTGGGGATCTTCACTGATATGGTGGCAAAATGGCCTGGAAGCACACGTGACTCTTTTGTGATAGACAGTTTTCCAATTGTCCAGGTGATTTTTCATTTATTTGGGTGCACAGATTGTACAATTAGAGTATGAAGACAGCTCTGAACAGAACACAGCCTTGCTGCTGCAAAATCACCTCAAACAAGACACAACTAACCACAGGTGGAGAGCACAATAAACGCAATTCTATGTTCTATAATCTTTAAAAATGATATAGATCAACATAATATGATTGTTATTTGAAGCAGGTCTAAATAAAACAAACTTTCCAAAGCTTTCTTGGTCAGTTTCTGCTCTGGTTTTCACAAATCATCTTTCTCTCACACGTTCACGTGCAAATAAGCACGCTGATGCTGGACAATAAATGGTTTCCTTTGTACCAGGAGAGAGTCACATGGCTCACATTCACCACTGAACACAGCAATGAACAATATGATGATGATGAAGAACATTGTAAGTAGTCTCTAGTGATGACAGGAATGAGCAGACGAGCTGGAAAATAAACAGAAATAAGTTAAAATTTTGATTTCTCTGAAAAAAAAAAAAAGGGAGAAAATCCAGAAAATTATGCTTCTAGAACAACCAAAACATCAGAAGAATAACAATACATATAGCTTATACAATATATACATATTTAACAATACTAACAGGTACATTAGGTACATGTTTGTTTACCTGAGACCAACGTAGCAGGCCAAAATCTACTTTCAAACTATGATTTCCCAAATTATGCTTTTAAATCATAAATATTTTAATGTGATTTTGTATCAATAAGCAAATTTAAAATGGACAAGTTAATTACAAGTAACACTAAATTTTTTGACTGGGTCCCCCGGCCCTCCTGTAAAGTCCAGAGTTTGTGGTTCTGGTGTTTCTGATGGTCAGAGATTCAGTTGAGCTGCAGTCTGTCTCTGAACCTCCCATCAGTACCATTAAATAATGAGATCACATTGGCATCTAAGAGTGCAATGAGAACACCTTGATCTCCAAACTTCCACAGTATCTTATTTCTCCGTCTTACGGTAACATCAGTGTTTAGTGTGATAGATTCTCCCTCCATCACAGATACTAACTTGATTTTGTTTGTCTCAGCACCTGCAGAACAAAACAAAATTACAGACAAATGAAAAATACCTGAGCAAAGAACAGCACTAAGCACTACTTATAGACAAAACTTTTTTTGCCAGATCAGACGCGCTGACCTCTTGTCATCTTATCACAACTATTCATTGTTTTCAACCATATAATGCTTATTTTAGGTTTCAGACATTTTAAATACACATAGGTACAAACCATACATTTATAGTTTGTAAAAATACATGCTGATGTTTATGGAAGCGGCAATAAGGATCCTACAAATATGATCTGACAGCATGTTTTATTAATATCATATAATATCATATAATCACATTGTGTAGGTAACTATAAAGTTTAAGCTGCTCTTCTCCCAGTTCACCTGAGACTTACTTTAAAGCTGAATAAGTCGAACTGTGCTTAAAAGATAAACCTGCTACTAACTGGTCTGCTCACTAACATTACCAGCTGTGTTAAATGTTGCTCTCCAGGTGTGTATGGTGCTGATAAAAGTAAAGTGACATCAGTGTCAGTGAAGTATGCTGTCACTCTAAACCCCAAACTTACTCAAATGCAAGGAATTGATGATATACAGTGGATATCTGCACATATAGTCATTGCTCTAATATATCAAAGTGAGCTCATACATGTCAGTTCAGGATTCAAAGACAAACTGCATCTGGATCATCAAACCATCAAGAAAATGAGACACAAGGACTCTGGACTTAATACACTGACCACAGCACTGGGACAACATATACAGCATTCCGTGTTACTGTCTATGGTAAGGCATTAGTTATTTTCAAAAGTGTTTTTATGAATTAAACTGATATTCAAAATGCAACAAGCAAATGTTAGTTATATATGGACTTTTTTATATTTCTGGGGTTCTCAGATGTGGAAGTCATCAAAGTTCAATTCAGTTCAGTTCAATTCAAGTTTATTTGTAAAGCGCTTTTCACGATACAAATCAAAACAGAAAATTAAAGTTTCTACAATATATTTATCAGTAGCTAACTAGTGGTGACTATGTCAAATTGACATACATTGAGATGTACGTAAAAATCTGATAATGACGTAATCAAACAGAAGAACACTATTAACAGTAATGAATTACATGTTGCAATCAAAAGCAAAATTCCGTAGTGCTGTATATTGTTTCTGGGTTGGCATCATCTCTTCTTAGGTGTTCTGGATCCAGACTGAAGCTTGCGTAATTCCTAGTTTCAGGAAGACTCCTCCTAGGTACTACCAAAAGTCCAGAGTTTTGTGACCTTAGGGAGCATGATGGATTGTAGCGTGATAGAAGACTAGTTAGGTATGCAGGAGCTAAACCATTAAGGGCCTTATAGGTAAGAAGTGCTATTTTGTAACTGATGCAGAACCTAATAGGTAGCCAGTGCAGAGACTGTAAAATTGGAGTAATATGATCATATTTTCTTGACCTGGTATAGATTCTAGCAGCTGCATTTTGGACTATATGTACTTTTGTTACTGAAGATGCAGGACAACCACCTAATGCATTGCAATAGTCCAGTCTAGAGCTCATGAATGATATGTTAATTGCATCAGAAACAGGTAACATATTTCATAGCTTGGCAATGTTTCTAAGATGGAAGAATGCTGTTTTTAACATGAGAAATATGACAAGACAAGTTGCTGTCCAATATAACAGATTTTTGACTGTACAGGAAGTAACGGTACATCCGTCTAATTGCAAATTGTAATCCAAGAGATTGTGTGTATTGTCTTTTGATCCAATAAGTAAAATATCTGTCTTATCTGAATTTAATAGGAGAAAATTATTGATCATCCAAATTTAACATTTTTAACACACTCTGTTAACTTTGATCATTTAAAAGTTTCATATAAAAGTAAAGAATAAGGAATAAAGAATAATTATTTTCACACTCCAAGCTGCAACATGAAAACTGTTTTCTCTTTCATTGGACAAAAATGAAGCCTGAAACTAAAATTTAAAAAAATAAAAAAAATCTGGACTGATGTGTTGACGTTTCTGGATTTTGCAATTGCAATTGGATTTTTCAATTTTCGAGCTAACTAAACTGAAAAATAATTAATAACATTTTAAATTACATTTTTTAGTTAATGTTTGTTTACATACACTTAATGTGACCAAGACATGTAATAAATAAATAAAAATAAAAAGTATTGGTAATAATACTTAATAAATAATACTATTAATAATACTTCAATAAAAGGTTTTTTTTTTTAGATTATTTTATTTTATTTTTATTTCACATTGAGGATTGTTACTAAATGATTAAATTGTTACTGAACATTTTCAAGAAAGCAAACATATATGTTTTTAACAGCAGATGGCGCTCTAATCTAGTTTTTAACTGCACACTCAAACCCTCACGAAGAAGGGCACTGAAGAGCATCGTGGAATTGATGTATTTGCAACTCAGACTGCATTTAAGATGCGAGATTAATGTAAACACAGCCCACATTTGAACACCCTTGTAATTCGCTTCAACATTTAGGAATTTAATGAATGAATATTTTATGGTCAAGTGTGTGTAAGGAGGAAGGCTGTTTCTAAAGCATGCAGTGTCATCTGCTGTTAAAAACTTCTGCGCTTCTCTGGCTTTACTCAGTCAACTCTTGGCTGATAGTAGATTTTTAATACAGTTTAGGGTACCAGACAAAACACTGGTTTTGGGTACCAAACAAGACTTGCTGTTAATGGGTTTTGGGTATTAGACAACTTTGCTGACTGTTACCAGACGAAATTGATATTTTCTGACAGGATCTTGCATCCGGGGCTGGATCTGGATCTGGATCTGATAAAGAGAAGCCTGTGATAGTAAAGGAGAGAATCTGTCATTCCAAACACTGATGTGATCTGATTTCATATAATCGACTAGATACTTGACCTCCACTTCTGATCTTTTTACTTTCTATGATTGTTTTAAAGACAACTTTCAAAACTCTTTAAAAACTCTTTCAAAGTAAATGGTGAAGTCTACGAAACGGGGAATAGGGGGGTAGTTCTGAACAGGATCTCAGACTAACGGCGGCCTAGTCAGCGAAGTTGACACTTCACACTAACAAGAAGCTTTACTTCTAACCACAGGTGGAGAGCTGTAGTTATAACCACACACATTTGTGATGCAGTTTGCGCATGTCTGTTGATATTTCCATGAGCTTCTAGTGATGATGACCTCAACTAATCCGAATTGAAATCAAAAGTCAGTGATTAAATTATTCATAAAATAATTTAGGAAAACATTTGTTACAGATATTAACCCTTTCACACGTGAGTTTAAAATAGCTGAGCACCCAGAGTGAGTTTTTTTAGGCGACCGTTATTTTAGAACGTATGGCCTTACTGTTTCCATGGCGACGCGTCGTGTTTGTCACGTGACACAACGCAGGCACAATAGCGCTGTATGACACATGTATCACTTTTATATCGTTTTTTTCCTTTTTATTATTAATATTCACAAACGTGCTCACTGTATTATGAAATATCTGATATTCCAATTCTGAAATATGTGCAAGTAAATGTACTTGGAGGTTTAAACACTTTTATAATGAGCGTGTTAGCTGATCTATGCCGAGTGATGGGCGCCGCCATGTTAGTTCGCGCTGAATCTGAGTTTACAAGACGCAAATTCATCCTCTCCTCCCGAAAAACATTAAAGTAAGTCTCCGGTGAGCTGGGAGAAGAGCAGAGTAAACACACAATGTGTATATAATGTCAATAAAACATGTCATCAGACAACAGCGGCTGGTCAATAGAGGGCGCTGGGGCGCCGCCCCCCTTCAAGTTAGCCCCCTTTAACATGTTAACAATAAGTTAAATATATATCGCAAATATTAACGAAATAAAATTATTTAAGGTTAGTCATAGTATTCTACTGTTAGTCATATTACCATTTATTGAAAATTAAAAAAAAATCTAAACTATATTTCTTTCATATGTGTGTGCGGGGCGCCGGACTAATGAGTGTCTATGTAGGTACACAAACTTTTGAAAAGCATGTGATTTGAGGCTAAGCTCTAATTGGCTTGTTTCAAATTGTCCTTGGGGCGCTGGGCTTTGCGCCCCGATCCCTCCCACTTTTGTTGAGAGCGAATCAATATTTGTTTTTATATAATTGGCCTTATGCGATTGGACTGTTCTCAGTCGGCTCAGCAGCAGCTCATCAGTTGACTGACAGGTATTAGTCAATGTGGAAGCAAGCCAATTTCTCGAGATGAAAGAAAATTCGGTTTTATCTTTACAAAGATACCCGTTCACAAGGCGTTTGGATGCAGAAAAAAAAAGAATCAAGGAGCTTGGACCAGATCGACCGTACTTGCAAATTCATCAGCAATCAAGTGATCGCGCCTACACTCGGGGCTTTTCCAGCACTTATTATGGCAAACGGACTTGGCTGGCTGGTTGTGATGTAAGTCATGCCTTTTATTGTTTTCCGTGTTTGCTGTTTCAAAGTCCTGGCACCGAAACGTTGTGGATAACAACAGGGGTTCGCGATTTAAAACATCTTTCTGAAAAGTGCAAGCGGCATGAAGGTAGCCGAAGCCATCTTGACAACGCTATGAGGCTCCATATTTTAGCATTGCCCAACAGCTAGATGAAGGCTACAGGATTGGCATTAGAAGGCACAATGAAGAGGTCACAAAAAATAGACACATCCTGTCTAGAATAATAGACTGTGTGAAATTTTGTGGTGCGTTTGAGCTGGCTTTGCGTGGCCATGATGAGAGGGAGGGCTCGGATAATCCCGGGATATTCCGTGGCCTAGTCGATTTTGTTGCTTCCCTTGATGGAGTTCTGAAAGAGCACCTCGAGAATGCCACTGTGTTTAAGGGAACTTCAAAGACCGTGCAGAATGAGCTGTTGGACTGTATGTTGTCTGTTGTGAGGGAGCAAATAATCCAAGACGCACAGAGCAGCGACTTTCTCTCAATCCAGGCCGACAAGACCACCGACATTGCCACACAGTGCCAACTTGTGTTTGTGCTGCGGTACATTGACGCCAAAAGCAACGTACAGGAGAGTTTTTTTTTAGTTTATTCCTCTGCGTTCAACTACAGCTGATTCCATCGCTACAGTACTAAAATAAGGTCTTGCTGTCATCCTTCCTGAGGATCAAAAGAGTAAACTCATCTCCCAAGCGTATGATGGAGCCAGCGTGATGAGGGGTGACTTTGACCCCGTTACCGTCAGAGAGGCAGGAGCCTTTGCCATGCTGCTGGAGAATCAGGATTTTAAGGTTTTTTTTTTTTTGCAACTTTTCCACAACATCATGCCACATGTGGACCTCCTCTATGCCAAACTCCAGAAGAAGGACATAGATTCAGTCCACATCAGGGGGAGCATCCAGAAGTTTCAGCAGGACATACAGAAGATCAGGTATTCCTTGTTTTGCATTTTTATTATTATTATTATTATTATTATTATTATTATTATTATTATTATTATTATTATTATTATTATTCATACACTTTCTTATTCCTTTACAGAAATTCTCTCCATTCTCTGGTTGACCAATGCAGTGAAGGTGGTTCTCAACCTAAGAGGCGGCGGTCACTCAGTCCAGAGGTCCATGAACGGATTGCAGCAGAAGTGAGTTTTTATTTCAGTCAAAATAAACCATTACCAACAAGCTAAACTGCATTGTTTATTTACCTTCTATGGGTACCAGTAAATGTCCTCTCATGTCTTTGATTTTAAGATAAAGAAATATTTAAATGATATAAATGAATATAAATAATAGTAATAATAGTAATAATAAAAAATTGCCCATTGGTTTTGTTAACTTTACTATGAGAGGATTACTATTCCATGTTTGTGGGATCAATGTGAGGAGCAATAATATTGTAGTCACCAAAGATATTTACAGTTACCCACAGATGGTAACTGAAACAATGCAGTTTAATTTGTTGCAAGCACAATGGCTTGTGTAGATGATACAATGATGATACAATGACCAGGTCTCTTTTCAAATAAGAGTCTTTAAGTGTATCATTATAGAAGCATTATTTTAAAAAAGTTAAGTATTTTGGAGATCAGTTTTGTTGATTATAAGCTGGTTATATTGGGCTTTATGAAACTATAATAAATGTATATGCATTTTTTTTTTTTTTTTTTTTTTTACTACTAGGTGATGTTCTTAACCATTTACAGTCTTTAAACTATGATCTAAAAGGATTTGTTATTTTTCTGTTCCCTCTTGTGGACAACATTAGTATTACGGCCTTCATCTCTGAATCTGATTAAAATAAATGGCTGGCTTTTAAAAATTGATGTCAAAAGTTCATGAAGCTTGACATGTTTATGAAGTTTTGATAAATTATGGATTCAAACACTAAAACTGGTCACCCTTTATAACTTAAATTGGTCATTTTAAATGTAGCAGTTGAAATTGACAGTTTGTCATAACTACATAATTTTTGTTTTTATCCTTTAGGTCTGTGATACCATACTCAGACACACATTGGAAAGGTTCTCCTTCACAGACCACCTCGTTAGTGCCACCTTGCTGCAAGCAGACAGGTTTGAGCAGTATACAATGGCATTTCCTGAAGATGCACTAAGCAGGACTCTGCAGGCCTATCCAGTGCTCGACGGAAGTAAGCTGAAGACAGAGCTTAGTCTCATCTACTGCAAGGAAGAGTTCAGAGCCTGTTGTGGTGCTTTGGACCTACTCCAGCTGTTTATGGAGAACAATCTTGAGGAAGTCTTTTCAGAGACTGTAACTCTCCTAAAGATTCTTGTAACCACACCCATGACCACAGCAGAAGCTGAGAGGTGCTTCTCAACCTTGAAAAGAATTAAAACATTTCTGAGAAATAGCATGACCCAAGAGGGGCTGAATGCATTGGCCATGCTGTCAATAGAGAAGAGACTGGTGACTGAGATGACTGACTTTAACCAGAAGGTCATTGAGAAATTTGCAAGCCAGAAAGAAAGGAGAGCAAAATTTTTCAAGTAGTACTACTGGCCAGTGATTAGGCAACATTTCTGTGTGTGTGTGTTTAATGATTATATTGATTACTTCATTACTGATAATAAACCCAGTTTGAACTAAAATTCACTGATTTGTGGTACATTTATTAGCAGTCGTATTTTTTTTTTTTTTTTTGATACATCACCTGATAAATGGCTTTCACACTCCTGTATTACTAACAGTTTATTTTTTTATTATTTTTTTTTTTTTCAGTTGTTTGCGCCCCCCCCAAATTTTTTTAGCACCAGCCGCCACTGATTTGTAAGGATCTTTATTGCCGCTTCCATATCGGCGTGTATTTTGCAAACCATAAATGCATCGTTTTACTATTACTTATGTGTATTTAAATGTCTGGAACCTAAAATAAGCATTATATGGTTGAAAACACTGAATAGTTGCGATAATATGACAAGCGCTCATCGCAATTCCGATCTGGCTCTGCGCTAGCCAAAGCGCCAAAGCAGATTTGAATCCAGCAGTTGATCACGTGATGCGCTGAACGTTCGAATCACACCGGTGTGATCGCTTTGGGACCAGCCAAGAAACGCATGAAAGAGTTAAATGATTAATATACACCTCCAGAAATGTTTTCTGCATATCGGTTTTTAAGGCCTTGTAACATTCAAGTTCACAATAAACACAACTATGTTCTATAATCTATGTTATTGATCAACATAATATCATTATATTATATAAAGCAGGTCTGAAAAAAAAAAAAATGTCCAATGTGGTCAGTTTCTGCTTTGGTTTTCACACTTCATCTCTTTCTTACACATGCTCACATGCAAGTAAATAGAAGCCTGCACATTTTGCCACCTGTGGCAACTGAGAGCTCCAGTTTCATCCAACACGTTAACTAATGTTTGTTCTTGCAGAAGCGCATTAAACCACAGCATTTTTAAGGTTAAAGTGTCTCTATACTTGCCATTCTTCTGTGTCTCAATTGATCTTTGCTACTATATTTGCCTAAAAATGCATGTTTTGATGTAAATCATTCAGATTGTTGTATTGAACTCATATGTGTTTGTTTTGCTGTAAAGTTGTTATGAGTCAACTGACTGATGCAACTGATGCCAGTAGTATAGCTGAGTGTGGTTTGAGTGATCTGAACCAAACAACACAACTGAATGTGATTTTAACAGCTGAAAAAAAAAAGACTGGAGGTACCTGATCAGGACAATAAATCATGGGGTTCAACAGCCATGAATGCAACGATGGTTAAAAATAGTCGTGATTAGAGATAAAGATTAAATTAAGAGCAGAGTGGAATATAAACTGATGGGACTAAAGTTCACACATTTATTTTTTTTGTGATTGTGTTACTGTGATCAGTTTTTTTTTTTTTCTTCTCAGCTTTTGTTTTCACACTCACCATTTCTTTTCCACTCCAGTGGTCAACATCTTCCTGGAACCGTTTAAAAGTGTGTTTTCAACAGAAGCACCTGCAGCCAAGATGAGGTTCATGTTTGTCACCTTTACTGACAAATGTTAAGGCATTTTTAAGAGGTAAATGTGTTATTTGTCAACAGAATAAAGTTGTGAAATTGAATAAACAATGAGTAGAGCTAAGTTGTGATGTCTGCAAAGATCAAGCATGAGGCTGAAGAATGTAAAGATTATATAAAGCATGTTTATTTTATATAGTACAAAATGAGCCATAAAGTAATACAGATATATCTTGAATGTAACTTTTTAAAGGATTTTGCACTATAAAACACCACAGTGAGACAGCACTGTTAGTGAAATAGCATGTTCATCCATCAGGTGGAGCTCCATCAGGTTTATCAGAGACACCAGGGCCTGTTTGTACCCCATTATTACAGCAATACTAACAAAACGACTGAAAATGAAAACAGTTCTGAAAAGCCATGGATTAAAATCCATTAATATCATATTTGTATTAATGTTATAATCTTTGACCTTCTGACCCTGACTAAATACCATATTCATTAACTCACAAAAAATAAAAGTAAATCCTCTAAATTAAATACAACTTTAAATGAAATGAAAATACAAATAAAAGCACATTTGAAACAACAGTGATACTGTCAAAGGATCAGTTAATTAAGGTATTAAAATTATTTTATATGTATATTTATATTTACTATGTCTTCATGTTCCAGTTTCGGTAAACAGCTGCAGTGTGATAAAGTGTAAAAGTGGATAGAAAACCGTCTTGTAATTGCTGGCAAAATAACTGATGAAAATAACAACAATACTTACAAGCCAGACTGCATGAGCACAAAGATGAAAAGAAGATAAAAAGATGTTGTTATCAGCAATTCACGAAACTGAACAAATCAACAGAACAATATTAATCAGGTAATGAAATGGTTGAATATTTCATTACAAGGTGAATAAAGCTTGTCGGTTTTGAATGTGAAAAAAGCTCCTCCCTTCCTCCCTTCACCTTTCCAAAAATTACACTGTTTGATCTACAGAAAGAAGAACAGAGAATGAACTCTTTTTAAAAATATAAATTTAGGATTTTATATGATTAATGGGAACCCCAGGTATTAAGACTTGTAGCTTAATGTAATGTAAATTATGTTACTTACTGAAATATGTAGCAGAAAACCCATGAAAGCATTACTTTAAAAATCCACATCGTCTTATATATATTTTGGACTATGGGGGGCGCCATTGTTTAAATGACATGAAATGGCTACACTCAGCCAGCTACTGTCACTATCAGTTGCTATTTTTACCGCAACACAACTCGGAAAATAAAATATTGATACATTGCCACATTGTGCGCCTTTTGCTTGTAATTTTAAGTCGAAGGGCAACAAGAGAAGTGATGTAAGTCTTCACTGCTTTTCCTAGTGATAAGAAGAGGAGCAAAGATTGGGAAGATGCCTGTGGACAAATAAAACTTGCTAAAGACTTGAGTCTTTGTTCTCTCCACTTCAGTCCTGATGTCTTTGAGGCTTTTAGTAGACTCTTACAAACGGCACAGACAAGAAACACTAGATGCCATCCTCCCAGGATGTAAACATGCCAATGCTTTTCATGATGCTGCAACCACTGAAGGAGTTTCTCAGCGTGGATTTCACTCCAACTTATAAACTTAGATTAAACTTTAAATTAAACACTTTTTTTCTTGACAAGGCTATTGGTGCCGACAAATTAGACTAATATTAACTTATTTATAGAACTGCTAAAAAACAAAACAAAACAAAACAAAAAAAACAACAAACAAAAAAAATAAAATAAAATAAAAACATATAAAAAACAATGTTATAACATGAACATCACATTTATAATCATGCTGATAATAATAGCACTCCTGATATTGCTTACCTATATCATAAATTTGGGGATTTTTTTTTTTTTTTTTTTCCAAACATTGTAAAATTATCAAAATGTTGGCAGAATAGTCAGTTTAAACTACTTTATAATTACTAATCATGAACAATTACTGAAATAGGTCTGTCTCTGTGGGAGGTGCTACTGGAGGAGTTTATTTACACTCACTAAACCACGTTCATGCAGACCGGCAACACATTCAAGGTTTTTGAGAGTGTCAGGACCTGATTATTGTAACAGTTATGTTGCAAAGCTGTTTGTTGAAATTCTTTATATATCTATGCTCATGGAGTCTGGCTAGTAAGTATTTTATGGTTTCATTGGCACATTATTCTGTTATTTACATCCTCTATAATATTTTTTATGTTTTGTCAGACTACTACCTAAATACTTTAGTGTAATGTGAAGGGTTCTTTTGCAATCGCAAAATTTTAGATAACTTTTAAAAATTGTTAAAAACTGCAAATCTGAGTAAATATTTGTTCATCAGGCATGTTTGACGTTGAAGTCAGTGTCAGTGATGGAGGAAGATTCTGTCACTCTACACACCGATGATACTGATATACAGAAAGATGATCAGATGATGTAGAGATCTGGACACAACAACATACTCATCGCTCAAATCAACAGAAAGAACAATAACATCAGGTGTTATAATTAAAGACAGAGACATTCAGAGACAGACTGTAGGTAAATCAGACTGGATCTCTGACCATCACAAACACCAGAACCACAGACTGTGGACTTTATAAAGTCACCAGCAGCAGAACAGAGACGACAATCAACATATTCAGTCTTACTGTCCATGCTAAGTAGAGAATTGCTTACATTTGAAGAATTCAGATGCAGAAGCCTCTAAATCCATCTGACGCATTTCTTTAAAATTTGCATTTCTTTCTGGCTACTTTGTATAGGTTTCTATGTAATTACTGGTACTTCTGATTGGGCTGAGGCTGAAATTTAGCGAGTTTGGAGTAAAAGTATTTGATGGACATATACTATGTGTCGGGAGCATTCTCTCAGTATCATTACCTCATTTTTGACCGAGATGGCTTTTAGCTGGTTTTGCATCTGAACTCTTAATTTTTATACCATATTGTAAAATGATAGAGGATTAACTGTGAAAATTAACTGATGCATTTCAAGGATTTTTACAATTATTATTGTTTTAATAATCAACAAATTATAACCATTTTTCCTTTAATACTTTAGCTTTAAATATTAATGAAATGGCAAATATCACAGGTCTCTTATTTATTTGAATTTGATTTATTATCTAATATTCCTCAGCTCGTCTGCCCATTCCTCTTATTAGCAGAGACTATTCTGTTCTGAACCTGCACCAGAATTGATCATTACTGTTTAGTGGTAAATGTGAGTCAAGTGACTCTCCTGGTACAAAGGAAACAGTTTATTGTCCAGCATCAGTGTGTCTGATTTCAGCATCAGTCTCTCTCTACCTCTGAAGGTGGAATATCAGGATACAAACACCTACAGCTGTGTGACCAACAATCCCATCAGCAACCAGACCAGACATCTCAACGTCAGTGGACTCTGTCACACATGTCCAGGTATGGAATCATAGCATATCTTCCCACAAAACTAAATTAATCTTATTTCTTTATCAACAGTGTTCATTTCTTTTCTCAGAAGTCTGAATCTGCTGCTGTGGTTATACTGAAGCTGTGATCCGATTGGCTGTCTCTGCTCTGGTGGGCGTGGCTGCTGTTGCTGTGCTGGTTTATGACATCAGATCCAGGCCTTTAACAAAAGAGGAGCAAGAAGACAACACTATCAAACTCTGATTAAACAGATACTCAGGACAATGAAGATGCTCTTGAACTGCTTTGAGTAATTTTGTCAATAAGTAAATAGGCTACCATTTACAATACATGTCTGATGGAACACAACTCATTCATAGTTTTATAGTTTTATAACTGCTGTAATATTGAATGTTTGATTTTTAACAGTAGGGATACCAGAGGCTGCTTAAATGTGTTTGGAATTTTCCCATTAGGGAGGAATGTGTTGAAGATGTGAGTGTGGGTAGCAATGTTGGTGAGATCTCCTGTGGTAAGTGAGAGGATCTTAGGGTCTTATGGACAGGTTGAAGGACAGCTGGCACAGAGAGCTTTGGAGACCTTGTTCTCTGTAACAGGAGAGAAGGAAGAGAAGAGTGGAAAGTGTGTGGGTGGAGGTTGGCTGTTGACACTTTGTCACTTTCTCTCATATGTTGACTTACAAATACACAGAAATATGTGCACCTTTTTTGTCACTTGTGGTTCCTGAAACCTTCAATTTCCTGCAAAACTTTTTATCAGCATTTATTTTAGCAGAAGCTCATTAAATTGCATCATGTTAAAAGGTTAATGTGTGTCTACGGCAGAGGTCGCGCTCACCGAAAAATTCTCCGTCATTGAGGGAATTTTATTTTTATCAGTGATGGAAAAATCTGAAGGCAGTCCATCATTTTGACGGTTTACACTGAGGGTGATCTATTGTAAAATTGTAGCTGTAATTCCCACCCCTGTCCAGTTGGTGATGAGTGCGCTCCAATGTAGCAGCAGAGAACTGGATCCAGAACAAAAACGGAACTGTCAGGAATGTTTTCCTGTGTGTTTGATTATGCCCAGGCGAGTTCACAGAAGCTACAATGATCTAAGAATCGATTTTGGTTCATTAAAATAAGAATCTATTAAAATCGAGAAATCTGCAAATCTTTAAATCTAGCACAACCTCTGGTCTACAGATACAGTTCTTCTCTCTCATCTGCTTTTAATTAATCGTTTGTTGCTTTATTTTACAAAAAAAAAAAAAAAAAAAAAAAAAACCTGTACTGTAAAATGATTTAGATTGATGTTTTGAACTCATATCACTGTTAAAAAAATAGCATAAGCTGGTCCTTAGCTGGTCATGAGCTGTTTAAGTTGGTCGTCCATTAGGAAAAATTAACCATGGCTTTACTATAAATAAAACCAAAAAACAATGGTTACTATAGTTAAACCATGGTAACTGCAAATTAACCATGGTTTTGCTACACTAACCATAGTTTAACCATGGTATTTGTAGTAAAACGTTGGTTAAACAAATGGTAATCGATAAACCAAAAAATATAGATACTACACTGAGCTGGTTTAAGATGGTCATGTGCTGGTCCTGAGCAGGAGCTAGTTGCTTAGGACCATATCTTAGGACCAGCACATGACCAGCTAAGGACCAGCTTAAACCAGCCATGCTTTAAAACATAGCAACCTAACCAACATATGTTGGTTTTGTCAACAGACTGTCTTGCTAAAAAGCGTTTCATGTAGTAAGTCAGTTGTCTGATGCAGCTGATGTTGGTGGTTTAGTGGTTTCCCACCATGTTCCTGGAGCCACTAACACTGCATGATTTGCTTGTCTTCTTATGCAGTGTTGGGGCTGATTTGGTTGGTCTGGACTCAAACTTGAGTTTGACTGTAGTTTGTGGGGAGCATAAGAACACTGAATAAACCAAATAATGATTTTAACAGCTGAACACTATGAAAATACTTGATCAGACCAAAAATCTGTAGAAGCTTAAAATGTAAAATTGTTGCTAGCATGATTAGCATGTAGTTAGCATGTTGCTAATCATGTTTCTAGCACTATTAGCAAGTGACTAGCAAGTTACTAGCATGATTATAGGTGCTTGGCTTGGATAGATAGATAGATAGATAGATAGATAGATAGATAGATAGATAGATAGATAGATAGATAAGAACTATTAGATGAGTTTTATGGAGTCTAAATGGATTATAAATAGTACACAGAAGGGAAGCTACATCTTCAGTTTTATGAAAACCATAGTCATAAATCAGAAAAGATTTAGTAGTGTGGAATATAAACTGAAAGGACTAAAGTTAACGCATTTATTTGATTGTTGTCAGCTTTTTTCTTCATAGCTCCTTATTTCACAGAGTGTATTTTTTTTTTATTTTATTTTATTTTTTATTTTTCCCCACTTGTGGTCAATGTGAAAGAAAAATTCATTTTACTCATCTATGTGCTTATGGAATATTGTGTATGGTTCTGCTTTATTTAAACCTGCTATAAGAATGACGTAAGAGAAGGGTATCGGGCCCCAAATATAAAGATTTGATTCTTGGGAGTATGACGTAGCAGAATGCAGAGGTGGGACCAAGTCATTGTTTTGCAAGTCACAAGTAAGTCTCGAGTCTTTACATTCAAGTCTCGAGTCAAGTCCCGAGTCAAGATGGACAAGTCCCAAGTCAAGTCCCGAGTCAAGGCGGGCAAGTCCAGTCGAGTCGCAAGTCCTCCGCTTTAAGCATCAAGTCGTAAACAAGTCATTAGTGCTATTTGCCCAAATTAGTGTCTCTGTATTAATTACTACAGTAAATTTAATATCAATAATAGTCTATAGTAAGTATAATATAAAGATATAATCATTTGTGGTGTTTCATTGAGGAATGAATCATTGTTTGTAAAGACATATAGGCCTATGTGAATGAATAATTTAAGTCCCCTGTTTCATTTGTTAATGAATCAGTGATTTTAATGAATCAACTGAGTCAATTATTTAATAACTTGCTAATACGTAGTACAGACGCTCATTTATCGCCACCTACTGACGTACCATTAGGTCCACAGAACATAGCTTTATTGAAATGACTGACGGGTATAATTTATAATATTTACAAAATATTTGTAAGTCCTAAACTGATACGTTGATACAGAACGTTAATTACTGAGCAAAGAGATACATGAAATGAAGCGGAAAAGTAAATATATAAGAATAGTTATAATCAGTGGTGTAGTGGAGGGTATACGCAAGTACAGTATACGGCGTATACACTTCTTTATCTTCTTTATTGATTACTGATTTGAATCAGTACATTATAACGAAAACAATACCTTACAAATAAAAAGATGCAGAAATTTCTGAAACCGGTAAACCCCTGTAAACTTTTCAGTCCAAGGATCCAGTAAACGAATGCGTTCAAATGGTAAGTTTAAATGGCTCTAATACAGGGAAAACCCGACCGATTTTATCAGAGATTGCGAAGAGTCATGGAATAAATTAAGCGTACCCACTTCAGGCACCACTACACCACTGGTTATAATATATACAAATGTTAAACAAAAAATAAGAAACCATCCGTGAATGGATTTAAAAGATTGGATGGGATGTGTTTTATTATAGTTCTATATTATTTGATGTTCTTATACAGGCTATTCCTTCAACAAATTATTCAGATTTCATGCTGTCACGGAGACGATCGTGTGCAATATCAGTTATAATCTATTTTAGTCTTTGTTTTTCTTTATTCAAAATAAAATTTTATTATTGTAATGATTTTATGGGATGAGTTAATATTTCAAGTTTACAAGTTAAATGTCTCTTGGCCACAAGTAGCCAAACCGAACATGTCTGGCATCACACCGTTCATGGTTTAAGAAACGAGGCATGCAAAATTATTCACGGTAAAACTGTAGCCATGCAGATAAACAAATATATGTAGGTAAATGTATTTTGTGTGTTAAACAAGTTCATAATGATCACAGTTGATGGCTTGGTTTAGGAGCTATATGTGCGATGTAGTAACCTGTCGGATATACAGCACGCTTTCATCTATTTCTTCTGGAAGATTATGTGGATGAAAACACTAAGAAGCGCTCGCTTAGTGTCTTTGGCTCTTTGCCAAAAGCTGCGTGAATCATACCAGTGTGACTATACTTTTTTTTTTTTTTTTTAATTAAATATAAGATAAGCCATAAAGACTTCCGAGTCACAGCCGAGTCACAGGGCTCAAGTCCAAGTCAAGTCTCGAGTCATTGTTGTCAAAGTCTAAGTCGAGTCGCAAGTCTTCCTTTATTATGTCAAGTCAAGTCACAAGTCCTCAAATTTGCGACTCAGTCCGAGTCGAGTCTCGAGTCATGTGACTCGAGTCCACATCTCTGGCAGAATGTATTTATCTGACTCTTACTACGTGTGGAAAGTTACCAGTTAGGAGATGCAACCTTGAAGGCTAGGGAAGAGATATAAATTGGAGTGAGCCCTCCCTTCTGGGTCGCATTCTGCAGTAACCTGTGTTTTGACTGTCTGACCTTCTTTGCAAAGAATACATTATAAAAGACATTTGACTGAGTTTGTCTCTTACTTTGGTGAGAGTCGGTTTGGTTTTGCCACAACAGTTAACATCTTCCTGAACTGTTTGACAGATTGTTTTTAATGGAAACACACACAGCCATGATAAGATGTTTAAAATAATGACACTTTTAATATGTAAACTTACCTAATATTATACCACTAAAGTGTTTTTCAAGTCAGCTGTGGGTCTGTCTACACCAGGTCATTTCATGTGTTTTTACTGTTTTTATGTCTACACTAGACACGAGCGGCGCAACGTGACACAGAAGGCAACAGATCATTATAATCAGTGATTCTGTCTACTCCGTATGCAGCCTCTGATTCAGCACTGCTCGTTGTTTCCTGTCTTCTGTTTCTTTTTTCGAAGCATGAAGGGAAAGTTTATGAATGACCCGGTCGCTTTAAAATCTTCCCAGTCTACTGACATTTCTTATGACATCGGTTCCTCGTCTTCAAGTTTTTCCTGCCTAGAAACAACCCATGACAGTCTTGAGAGCATTTAAAGGTGAAAACGAGGCAGAACAATTTAAGGAATATATAAAGCATCTTTATTTTTGTACAAAAGGAAGCATAAAGTAATGAAAAATTAAATATATCTTGCATATAACTTTTAAAGAATTTTATTCTACAAAATGTCAGCAAGTGAGAGCAGCTAGTGAAATAACATGTTTATCCAGCAGGTGGAGCTTTAGCAGATTCTCCTGTATTAACAGAGATGAGCAGGACTGTTCATACCATTACTATAGCACTGACAAACCTACTGAATCTGTTTTAAAATATGACAACAGTACACACATAAACAAAACAAAACTGCTTCAAAGCCCCGGATAGACATTCAAAACAATGCAGTGGAACGTACAAACATGTTCTGTGTGAATGGTCTCTTCCACTTTCATAATTTCAATTAAAATTGTGCATAACTTGAACAAATCATGCTTTGCTTTGAACTGAATGAAGTCAAGAGTTTTGTGTGAGATGGTTGTAATAAATATCTATATATTTAAGATCCTCACTAATATTCTATGATCTGCTTGTGATTCCTGTGACATGTAAAATAAGCATACATTTATATTCAGATAAAAACATTTTTACACTAATTTCATACATTTTCACAGTATTCAACCTTCAGAATCACAGTCTGATCAGCATCTTCCAGCGATTCCTGCATACACCACATCTTCCTCCTCTTGATCTCTCTGTACAAAACACAAACACACATTCACTGATGTACATCACTAATATATTTAGCAAGATTATTATAGACCATATATTCGTCCAAATTCTTTAGTACATAATTACATTAATACATTTTATCTAATAAAATTTCCTATAATAGTATCTCCACTTTTTGTGGGTTAAAAGTATTTTTATGTTGTTGATATTATGACATATAAGTGTCAAACACTGCATTATAGGATACGTTTACACTCCTTATCCTCAGTTGAACTTTTGGATATTCAAAGGAAATGAAGATGATGAATGGCAAAAGATAAAATTATAATGTAATGATTATTCATTCAGCAAATAACTTAATGTTACTCTTAATGTTAAAATAAATATCAATTATTATCAGTATTACTATTATTGTATACAGTTTCAGGAAGGATCTTAATATATAGCCAGTGATGCCTGTGTGCTGGAGGCAGTGCTACAGTTCCCAGCATGCACCACAGCAATGTAGGTGAAACTGTTTTAAAAAATTGAACAGATAATACCACAAAATTTAAAGATTCACTAATTCATAGGAATTAAACACATTGAAAGAGAGTAAGCAGGGTAGAGTATGAAGAGAGGAACAAAAGAAAGGAAATGACCTCAAATAAACAATGACTAAACAACAGGCAGTATTCACACATAGGATGCAACGTGCCGGAAGCTGGCTGGGCAGGTGCAAAACAAGTGTGAAAATAAAACTGCAGTCGGTTATTTGCACTCATCACTGAAAAACATTGCTTGCCCGTGCATTGCCTGGACACTGTTTGCAGATCTCATGCACTCTTTTTGCAAAACTCTAAACACATTCTCACTCACTAAGACACAATTTGCTCTGTGATGAACTTGTGATGCAAAGCCCTAAACACAAGAAAGCAAAAGTTAAGCACAACTGCAACACGGCTGTCATCGTTTGCACACAATAATTCAAAATTCTTAACACTTGCTTCAAAATATTTAAATATACAAAATATAAGCCAGTTGAAAGTGCACAAAAGGCACGGGCGCATCTGTCAATCTGAGAGGTACAGAAGAGTGTGAATAGTGTGTTATACACACACATATACACGCACGCACACACACACACACACACACACACACACACACACACATGTCTGGTTTATTATCCTTGTGGGGACTCTCCATAGGCGCAATGGTTTGTATACTGTCTACACTGTATTTTCTATCCCCTTACCCTAACCCTACCCCTAAACCTAACCCTTACAGAAAACTTTCTGCATTTTTACTTTCTCAAAAAAACTCGTTCTGTATGATTTATAAGCTTGTTTCCCCATGGGGACCTCAATTTAGGTCCCCACGGTGACACGAGTCCCCATGAGCCTGTGTGTATTCAGGTTTAGGTCCCCACCAAGATATAAAAACAAGACCACACATACACACATACATACGTGTGTGTAATGTGTGTGTGTGTGTGTGTGTGTGTGTGTGTGTGTGTGTGTGTGTAATTTTCCTCTTTTTTTTTTTTTTTTTGGTATATTCACCAAACTTAGTGTGTGTATGTTTATGTATATTTTTTATTGCTAAATAATTACAGTAAAGTTCTATTTTGGTAACTTCATGCTCTGTCTGGACACGGTGTTCTCCATTTTTTGATGTGGTGTCTAATAACTGATCTGTAGTGTGTATAGCCAGAAGAGTCAGGGTTTCAGTGAATTTAGTTTGAACATTTGGATTTGTGTTTAAGGTTTTGGGAAAATGAGTGATGGTTTCAAAAAATGTGTTTTAGCATTTCAGAAAAACTGTAAATACAGCTAAAATACGATTGCACGTCTTATTTATGTGGAGTGTCACCAGCCTTTCTGTTCAGGGATAATGACACAACACACTGACTTACAGTTTTTCACATTTGCTAAAACACTAAACCCCATTCTCTACAGAAAAGTGTGAATACAAGTGTAGGAAAAAAAAAAAAAAAAAAAAATAATAATAATAATAATATATATCAGCAAAAAAATGATTTAAAGTCAGTTACAGTTTTTTACGATTGCTTACACACTAAAATTAATAATAACACACAGTTAGTGAAACCTGACACCCAAAGAGCAAAACCTCAGCCCAAATCTACACAACTATAAGCTCATTCTCAGCCTCACACTTTTTGCAAAACACTACACGCATTATTTTGCAACACACTAAACACACTTCTCTAGATTAGACACAGAAATCTAACATGATGTCACTTCTTTGCTGTTTTAAGCCACTGCTTTCCAAAATACTACACACATGAACCAACTGATCAAACATGGCCATCAGATGTGCAGACACTTTGGTGCTTAATTGTAAACTTAAAAATCAAGGTGAAAGCACCATAAAAAAAAGCAACTGGTGAATTTTTGTCTTCAACAAAAATGAAAGGCAGTGTTGCAGTAAGAAGAAGAGGAATAGGAAGAAACATCTTTGGCCACAGGGCTATGTTGAATGTCCCGGGCCAATGTGGTGGTAACATAATATATGCTGCAATCATGCAGAATGGCATTCTCCACCAGCACACCAAAACAGGTCCTTACAACACAGATCATATACTCACATTTTTAGATAGACTAAGTAAAGTAAAAAAATGTAAGACTAAATAAATACTTCATCAGGGTGCAGTACTTGTCTCGTGTGTTGTGTTTGGTCAATGTATTCATGTTCTTTAACAATATCTCAAAAAAAGGGAAAAAAAAAAAAAAAAAAAAAAAAATCAAAACCAGACTGTATCAAAGGTAGAAATTTTACAAGTGTTTAAAATTGAGCACAGCAGTGTGTAAGTGGTTCAAACAGAATCTGACTGTATGAGCCATGTGTGGGCCATACGGTACTAAAACTGGGTTTTGTTAAATTATTGTAAAGTTTTGAATCAAGTGTTTCATTTTGCAAAAGATCTGAGATGTTCTGCTACTTGTGTGTGTAGATGTGTAAATCGTGTGTACTGTTTTGACAAAATGAGCCTTGTTTTTAAAATCGTGTCTAAGCAATCGTAAAAAACTGTAAAGTCGGTCTTTTGCTGTAGTGTGTCAGTAGGAAATATCGGTTTACAGACATCTGATCTCACCATCATCCAGTCTGTCTCTGGAATGACATGAAGAAACAGAAAAACTGAGACAGACTAAATCCAGAAGAACTGTGGCAACATCTCCAAGATGTTTCAAGTAACCTACTTGCAAAGCTACCTGAAAAACTCTGCACAAGTGCACATAGGGCAAAGCTGCTTTAAACGCAAAGGATGGTCACATCAAATGCTTATTTATTTTAGTTAACAGAAGTTCATTGATAAAGAAAATCTATTTATGACATTGTTTTTGACAGCATCCTCATTTTATGTGCCTAACTGTCTAAAAATTTTAACAGTACTGTAGCTTCGTAGGTATAGGACTCTTAAAGCATCTTGGAGATGTTGCCACAGTTCTTCTGGATTTAGTCTGTCTCCGTTTTTTTTTCTGTTTCTTAAGACAGACTGGATTGAATGATGGAGAGATCAGATCTCTGTTTGCACAAGGAGTCTGACAACAGCCTGTGCTCCATACAAAAATTTCACTGGATTATTACAATTAATGGCAAAATGAATGTTTAGAAATGTAAACTGATATTTCCTACTGACACACTACAGCAAAAGACCGACTTTAACTGACTTTAAACCATTTTTTAGCTGATGAAAACACTAGTGGCCTAAGACTTTCGCACAGTACTGTATATATATATATGAAGAGTTCAGATGCAAAACCAGCTAAATCCATCTGATGTCTTTCCTTAAAAAATGCATTTTTATCAGGCTCAGATGTATAGGTTTCTATGTAAGTACCAGCACTTCTATATATATATATATATATATATATATATATATATACATATATATATATATATATATATTGTAAGATGATATTACTGTACAGTTTATAATAATCACACCTAAGAAATCATACCTAAGATTGGTGAATATACTACGTAAAAAGGAAAAATACACACATTTATGTATGCGTGTATATGTAGACATAGATAGATAGATCTTACCTTCTTTTGTAGAATGTTGTTTCGGAGTAAGTGATTTCTTCTCTACATGTCTGATCTGTTGCAACAATAATGACAGACATGATAAAATAACAAAACAATGAATAAAAATGATTTCAGAATTATTGTTTAATTTTCTCTAGAACATTCTTTCATGTTATTCTAATGTTAATAGCATTTATTTATTTATTTATTTTACAGTTAAGCATTAGGTCATACTTGCCTTCTTGGTTTACTTTTTTATGTTTCCTGCAGGTGCAGAAGATTATGACTACAGCAACAATCAACAGAAATCCAGCAGTAGCAGCAGAGATCAGCACAATGTATAGGCCGTGTTCTGTAACAGACAAAATGAGACGTTTATCTGAATGAATCTGTCAGTTTGATCCACAACAAACGATACATGAAATATCAGCACTATGAGATCAGCTCAGTAAGTAAATGCTTAGATCACCACAGTCCACCTGCACATGTCTGACAGAATTCACTAATGTTGAGATGTGTGGTCTGGTTGCTGATGGGATTGTTGATCACACAGTTGTAGGTGTTTTTATCCTGACATCCCACCTCCAGAGGTAGAGAGAGACTGATGCTGAGATCAGACACACTGATGCTGGACAATAAACTGTTTCCTTTGTACCAGGAGAGAGTCACATGACTCACATTCACCACTGAACACAACAATGAACAATTCTGCTGTGATAATGATGATGAAGTATTGTCTCTGCTGATGACAGGAATAGGCAAATGAGCTGAAAAAAAAAAAAAAAAAAAAAGATATATTAGAGAATAGACATATTACATTTTATTTGTCAACACTTGATGTGTCATTGTGTCAGACACAGTTGTGTTTATCACACATCAGTGATGGCACTGACAGTCTTAACCCCAGACAAATTCAGTATCAAAGTATTGAATTGATTGATTAAATTTACATTATTACATACTTTTAATAAAACTAAAATTAAAAGAAACTTGTACGTTAAAGTGTGATTGGGTCAAAACCAAATTAGTTTTATGTATGATTTATAGTTTTAATCTTGTCCCAGATCTTCAAATATGAAAATCCATCATAAAAATAGTTTTCAAAAATCTATTGTGAGAAAAAGATTTCTGTACTATGTAACTGTATTTTAATATTTAATTTATATTTTAGATATAATTTTATTTTAAAAAGTTTTTATTTATTGTACACATAAAACTTAAAACATACAATAATTAATTATAAGATTAATATTGAAGTTTTAAATATCACTGAATATTTTCATTATGCTTAATTTCCGATCGAACTGTAATTGTCAGATTAAACACATGGTAATCACATGAAAAACCTATCCAGCTTTTATGTATTTATGTAGTCAGCAATATTATTTCAGGTTTAAAATTATTAGGATTTTTCTTAAAGTCACAGCCAAAGTCGATCATTGAAGAAACATTGACAGATTCAATTGGGTCAGCAAGGTAAGTAATCTTCTACTCACCATAGACAGTAAGATTGAATCTGTTGAGCGGCGTCACTGTTCTGATGCTGGTTACTTGATAAAGTCCAGAGTCTGTGGTTCTGGTGTTTGTGATGGTCAGAGATCCAGTCTGATCCAGCTTCAGTCTGTCTCTGAATCTCCCATCAGTTTTATTATTATAAAATGTGGTCTCATTGTTCTTTCTGTTGATTTTAGCTATGAGAGTGCTGTTGTGTCCAAATTTCCACATTATCTGATCATCTTTCTGTTTATCAGTATCACCGGTGTTTAGAGTGACAGAATCTCCCTCCATCACTGACACTGACTTCACTTCATCACCAAACACACCTGATGAACAAATATTTACTCTTTGAAACTATTTTAATTTTTTTTCAGTCCAAAACAATGATTGATTCTGCACTCAATGTACAATTCCATCATATAATTGAATAATGTGCAATAAATAAACAAACCCTTTGATGTGATTGGAAGTGAAAAGTTTTACATTTTTAATAAACATGTTTTTAATAAAACATGAAAATAAATGTTGGAAATAGTAAATATCAGAATTATGTTGATGAAAATGCTTACCAGCCAGACTCCCTGAGCACAAACAGATGAAAATAAAAGTCTCAACATTTTCCATTTTCTTCATATAACACCAGACATGAATTCTGAAATGGTGACATTTAAAACAAAACACAGAAATGTTATAATAAGTTTTTGAAAGCTTAAAGCAACAGAGGAGCTGAAGAGCAGTGTGCTGTCAGCCTGCAGTGGTTTTATTTAAAGCTCTGAAGTAAGTGTGAATAAACTGCTCCAGAAACACCTCCCACACAGTCTGTATGTCTTCTTACTTGGTTTTGACATACAATAAACCTTAGTAATTAAGTTTAAAAACAGTACTGGCTCATGTTCCCATTTCTCAGCATTTTAACATGTTGTTTGTAAAGGTTTCTGAACATTTTATATTAATTATTAATGTTACTGACATTAATTTCAGAGCTGATGTAGCAGTGATTGTTAACATCAACAAAGAGCTGCATTGTGGCCTCGCAGCAAGAAGGTTTTTGGGTCTCGGTTGAGGAGGCTTTTCTGTGTGGTGTTTGCATGTTCTCATGGATGTTCTACTTACAGAAAAAAGCAATCACATTTTATATTATTTGAAGAAAATGAAGCTCTAAGCCAGTTCTGGTCATGAACACCCTCAGCACTGCTCATTTTGTTCAAGCAAGTCTTTGGCACGTCTCTTTTCAGCTAATTCTTTGCGAACAACTGATGTTATTTTATTTTAAAGAAGTAGCATGCAAGTGAGTCAAGTCATATGATTGTATTTACACCAGGGGTGGACTAGTAAAGGTGGCAGTGTGTCAAAGGCAGTTGTAAACAGGATGTTAACAGAGGCCAGAGACAAAATAAAGACATATGCAAAGTGCAGAAGAGACATGTCAATGGAGAAAATATTTTACAGGCAGAGCAATCACTCTTTACAATGCTCAAAATTTCAAATAAATTCATAAATATTGAATTGGTGGTAGGGATTTATGTGATATTATCACTGAAGGGAACTGGCTGTCTTCAGAAAGGTTGTGACAGCATTTTCTATTATAGTATAAGTGCAGTGCTTGTTTCCAAGTGGATACAGTGGTATCCAAGGAAATGCTATATTAGTCTAGATTTCAGAATATAAACTGCTTAATCAGACTTTTTCAGTCAGATTTAATGTTACTAAATGTGTTCGTGTGCCTGCTTTTGTGAATTTAACTTGATTCATGTCCAAAAGATATCGGTTTTAAAGCAGTGGGTAATTCACTCTGTGATTTGCTTGAAGTCTACTTTGCGATTCTGTTGACAAAATGTTTATAGTGCATTCTATTCATCGTGTCTATGGCTAGCGCAGCAAAAATAGACAGTGAAAATGTTTATAAGTAATTCACATGCAATGTTTCTGGATGCCATGACAACCTCATGCACTTGTTGGGACAGTATGGAAAATGCAAATAAAAAAAGAAAGTAGTGATTTCTAAATTTACTTTGACTTGTATTTCATTGCAGACAATATGAACAGATAATATGTCATGTTTTGTCTGGTCAACTTCATTTCATTTGTAAATATACGTCCTTTCCTGTCATTCTGACCTGCAACACATTCCAAAAAAGGTTGGGACAGGAGCAATTTAGGGCTAGTAATCTGGTAAACTGTTTAAATGATGTGATTTCAAATAGGTCATGTCAACAGGTGATTGTAATTATGATTTGGTACAAAAGCAGCATCCAAGAAAGGTCTAGCCCTTTAGGAGCAAAGATGGGCCGAGGATCGCCAGTTTGCCAACAAATACGTGAGAAAATTATTGAAATGTTTAAAAACAATGTTCATCAAAGAAAGATAGGAAGACATTTGGATATTTCACCTTCAACAGTGCATAACATAATCAAAAGATTCAAGGAATCTGGAGGAATTTCAGTGTGTAAAGGACAAGGGCGCAAGCCTAAGCTGAACAACTGTGATCTCTGATCCCTCAGGCGGCACTGCATCAAGAATCGTCATTCATCTATAAGCGATATCACCACATGGGCTTAGGACTACTTTGGCAAACCTTTGTCAAGTACCACAATACGTAGTTACATCCACAAATGCCAGTTAAAACTGTACTGTGCCAAAAGAAAGCCCTATGTTAACAGTGTCCAGAAGCGACTTCTCTGGGCTCGGAGGCATCTGGGATGGACCATCACACAGTGGAAACGTGTACTGTGGTCAGATGAATCAGTATTTCAGGTATTTTTTGGGAGAAATGGATGCCGTGTGCTCCGGACCAAAGAAGAAAAGGATCATCCAGACTGTTACCAGCAACAAGTCCAAAAGCCAGGGTCTGTCATGGTATGGGGTTGTGTCAGTGCCCTTGGCAAAGGTAACTTGCACTTCTGTGATGGCACCATTAATGCTGAAAAGTACATAGAGATCTTGGAGCACAATATGCTGCCTTCAAGAAGACATCTTTTCCAGGGACGCCCATGCATATTTCAACAAGACAATGCAAAACCACATTCTGCACACATTACAAAGTCCTGGCTGCGGAGGAAGAGGATACAGGTACTTGACTGGCCTGCCTGCAGCCCCGACCTGTCTCCAATAGAGAATGTGTGGTGCATTTTGAAGCGCAAAATGTGACAACGAGGACCCCGTACTGTTGCCCACCTTAAGACTTGTTTGCAGGACGAATGGGACAAAATTACACCTGAAACACTTCATCACTTGGTGTCTTCAGTCCCTAAACGTCTTTTAAGTGTTGTGAAAAGGAATGGCAACATTACAAAGTGGTAAATGCTTTACTGTTCCAACTTTTTTTGAAATGTGTTGCAAGAACCAAAATTGGCATACGTGTTTATTTTGAAAAAAATAAAAATCATGAGGAACACATTAAATGATGTGCTGTTGTATTGTCTGCAATGAAATACAAGTCAAAGTAAATTTAGAAATCTCTACTTTCTTTTTTTTATTATTTGCGTTTTCCAACTTTTTCTGATTTGGGGTTGTAGTAAACCGCTCAAATGGTACACAGTGTGTGAATTTGTACATTTACTACAGACATGTTAAAATGTATTTAAAAGTTTGACTGACCAAATCGACTGGCTTGGTTTGACCCCCAAGCACAAATGTCAACCTATGCCTATTTAGCCTGTATGTATATGACCCAAATTAGAATTTTCACCAGATATTGTCATCTGAACAAGTATAAGTAACATGTCTGCCACTTTTGTTCTGACCAACTGAGCAAAAAAAACATTACAATAAATCACACTACCAATGGTGATTAAATATAACATCGCTTAGCTCATATCTCATCAAATCATGCAGCATCCTCACCAGGGTTGCCAGGTTTTCACAACAAAACCCGCCCAAATGCTACTCAAAACTAGCCCAAAACTGTTTCGAGGGTAGGGTCCACCATTAAAAAAATAAATAAATAAACAAATAAATAAATAAATAAAAAATCGCCCTCCAGGAGATAAAATAAACTAGACAGGGTTAGTTGTGGGTGACCAAATTGAGCACCATCAATCTGCAGTGATGTGTTACCTTAGTTAATACTGGTTTGATGTGTAGAATATAATCTGTATAGAAAATAATCTGGAAATAGAGCAGAGAAACATTGGAGGAGAATCAACCAGAAGGTGGCGGTAGTGCAACGCTTACGGATGCAAGCCACAGTTAAATTCCAAAGAAGAAGAAGAAGAAGTAGAGAACTGTATCAAAAGTATCTTAGCATCAACGCAGTTTGTTGTAATCTGTGTAACATTCAAAGTACAGTTGGAGGGGGAAGAGATTTGGCTAGAAACCGAAGGGATAAAAATGGTCATAACCCATATCAGAATAGGACATACAGGACTCAGTAAGACACTTCATATAATAGGTAAACATATAAATGGATTGTGTATACACAAGTTGAATCTGTACAGCATGTGATAATAGAATGTCATGCATATGAAAATGAAAGGAAATTATTAAAAGACGCATGTATAAAATATAAATTAAACTTTCAATTGGAAAATATACTTGGAGCAGCACTTAAGAAAACATATGCACAGTTAATGCCATTCCTGAAAGAGACGGGTCTGTATAAAGGTTTTGTTGTTGTTGTTGTTGTTTGTTTTTTTTTTTTTTTTGGTTTTTCTGCCAAGCTCGTGTTCCACACTCCAGTCCAGCAGGTGGCGGTAAAACACCTATCAATTGGTTTGCCGACCGCCATAAGAAGCCATTCAGAAGAAGAAGCAGTTTGTTGTAAAAGCCTCACTGCTTCAAAAGCCTCGTTCGGCACATCCCTAACAAATTCAAATTTCTTATATTTGCTGGAAGGTGGCATTTAACTCTCAAGACATCTATGAACTTGGCAGAGAACTTCCCTCTGCAAGCCTGCGCCTCGTCCATTAACATTATATAGCGGGACAACTTATCCCATACTTCTCAGCGTGAGAAAGGTGTGGCATGAGAGCGTGTGAACTGGTTGAAATGCATGAGACTTGAGATCTCGAGAGAGTTCGAGAGCGAGTAAATGCATGCTAATCACGAGTGCCATTACTAAGGGTGTTTTCACACTTGGGTCCTCTTTAAAAGAACCGAACCCAGACCCCTAAAGTTATTTAAAGTTTATCTCTAACTCTAATAATAAAAGAAAACAATACCCACTGAAGTGTGTTTAGTTTGCAGTGTTTATCTGTAGTAGAGCAGCGAGCTGCTTCACTTGTGTGTCTCCTAGTTCAAGTTCACTCAGATTCAGCTGTCTCAGGAGTAATGGGTTTTTACCCACAATTCCAGTCACATACTGTAGCTTTGCACAGCTACGCAAATGTTAACAAATCAGGCTTGAGTATTCAGAGGAAAACAGGGTTTCCTCCAAGCGTGATACCATGCAACATTATTTCAGGGAACCAAGGTTATGTTAGTAACAGGAGAATTACTTTGTCGCAGATCCATCATTTGAACCACGTTAAAATGTAAAGCTGCCCTAATGATGTTACTCAGGGGGTGGAGTAATAACTTATGCTTTAGATCAAATTTCCGTTAAGTACAAGACACAGTTATGCCTCTGGGTTTTTCACTGTTCTGCTTTATTTACAGATAATACAGAAACATATGTGTTAGTGTGTGTACAAATCTAAGACCTTGTTCACCTATATATGCAATTGTTCCAATGGCCAAAACAACAAACAAAACCCCTCTGATTCATAGAAAAACCAACTAAAGTATTAAAAGAAACTACCTAACTAAAACAGGAGAAACAAGATCAACGCTCAATCTGGCCCCAGATTCATTTAAAACATATCTTTGGATCACATATTTAAGCATTAATATTTAATATAGCATAATGCAACCTTACAGAAGGTCATGTAATCTTGAAACTGTGATCAAAGTTGAATGAGAACATTAATTAGTCTTAATTACATAAAACAGCAACACACACACACACACACACACACATAGACGGTATGTAACAGGTATGTAACTATATATTAGTGTTTTATCGACACATTTCACTGTTACTCTGAAACGAAAGAAGTTTTTCAAGAAAAACAGCAACGCTCTACAACGTGAGTACTTGGATATGCAACTAAATTTACCAAACAATGTCTATTATTAGCCACTGGCTAACCCTGCTGAAAAAATAGCTAAATCAAGCCTAATCTTTGCTATAACAATTTTTTACATTTATTTATTTTACATTGTACATTTTGCTAAAACAAGCCTAAGCTGGTTGGTCAGCTGTTCTAGCAGCCTTACCAGTTAAAGCAGTGGTCAAAACCTGTCTATGAACAGGCGTTTTTTTTTTTTTTTTTTTTTCCAACTGCTTCTCACTTGCCCTTCTTCCATGTATGAGTGATTTTATGTTCATTTGTTTAGATTAGTTATGTGTTAGTCTTTCGTTAATAAAACTCTTGTGCACAAATTACATGAGTTTTGAATCTGATTCTGCCTTGTAAATTAGTGTCCCTTTACGATTCTGATTCGAGCTACATGCTCTAATGCAGGGTTGCCAAACTCAGTTCCTGGAGGGCCACAGCCCTGCAGAGTTTTGTTCCAACCCTGCTCCAACACATACTATGCAGTTTTCAATTAATTTGGTCGTGAAGCACAGTGGTGACTTGTAGCTGAAGTCGGTGATGGTGTCCAACTTGGTGGACACAACATGGTTAGTCAAAATTTAGTCATATGAAAGCATTACTTGAAAAATATTGTGAGAGGCATAAAAAACCCGCAAGACAGAGAGCAGACAGCTCTGTGATTTGGACTCTCTTGGTGTGCGCAGCACCATTTCAGATCCATTTTTATGCTTTATTTGAACATTCAGGTTACTACTAAATTAAAACACAACAATACTTATTAACAATAACTGCTTAACTGCTACAGAAAAAAAGAAGGCATCGTTCAACATCGTAGCTTGAAACAGAGCTAGATAGTAATAAAAAATAAATAAATGAAACTTATTTACTCAATTTATATAATTTTAGGACTTTAGGAATTTTATGAAGAGTTCAGATGCAAAACCAGCTAAAAGCCATCTTGGTCAAAAATGAGATAATGATACTGAGTGAATATTGTAACGGCCAAAACTATGTATTTGCATGCATTACATTATTGTGCAGTGTGCCCTTTAAGAGACTGATCACTTCACGTATAACGTGCGCTATGTGGTGATGACGTAGAAGGACTACGTGACTGTGCCTGAGAACCACTATAGATGAAGCTCGCTCTGTTTGCTTGTTATTATTTTTGTCTTTACTTTTGTTTGTAACGCCCTGAAAGAGTTAATCTCTCATGTATGAGAGGAGCGCGGTTGCCGTGTACCAGCCATTAAATGTGTGGGACACCACTCTTCGTCTCCCATCTCTTTCATGCTATTAACTTAACGAGTTATCCGGTTCAAAGCGTTACAATATACAGTAGTCAGCATTTGAAGTGGATCAAAAAAGTTAGAAACTACCTAACTAAAACAGGAGAAACAAGATCAACGCTCAATCTGGCCCCAGATTCATTTAAAACATATCTTTGAATCACATATTTAAGCATTAATATTTAATATAGCATAATGCAACCTTACAGAAGGTCATGTAATCTTGAAACTGTGATCAAAGTTGAATGAGAACATTAATCAGTCTTAATTACATAAAACAGCAACACACACACACACAGACGGTATGTAACAGGTATGTAATGTAACATTAATGCAACTATATATTAGTGTTTTATCGACACATTTCACTGTTACTCTGAAACGAAAGAAGTTTTTCAAGAAAAACAGCAACCCTCTACAATGTGAGTACTTGGATATGCGACTAAATTTACCAAACAATGTCTATTATTAGCCACTGGCTAACCCTGCTGAAAAAATAGTTGTCAAAGTTGTCCTAAGACAAGAACAGGTATTGTTTTTGTTTTACGACAGCTTTGATGAAAGGTTTTGATCCACTTCAAATGTTTATTACTGTGTATATATATATATATATATATATATATATATATATATATATATATATGTATGTAGTATGTATGTATGTATATATTAAGACTGCACGATTATGACAAAAATTATAATTGTCGATTATTGTCTTGATTATTAATTACGATTATCACAATTTGCATTTAATGATGTTTTTAGCTTTATACCATTGTTTGAAACAACTGCATTTTATATATACATTTTATATATAGTTTCTTCTTTTAAAAAAAAAAAAAAAAGGGAAAAATACACACACACTCTCTCTCTCTCACACACACTTTTTCTTTTTAGCTTTTTTTTTTTTTTTTTTTTTTTTCTTCCAATTGCGCCTTCAAACGATTACATAATTGTGAAATCTGTTATTGTAATCACGATTAGAAATTCGATATTCTGGCTGCTTTTATTTATTTATTTATTTATTTATTTATTTTTGTTCAGAGAAAGCAAAATTGTACTTAATGTTTTATTTCTGCGACAGCCTTCACCACGATGACGTCACTTTTGCAGCGCATACCTTTCCGCTTCAGTGGACGCGGTGCGGCTCAGGTCGGCGTAGGTGTGATTCAAAAACGTCAAAAACCCAAAGAGACGAGATTTAAACCCACAACCGTATTAAACTCGACTCTCACTCAACGTCGCAACAATATGAAGACTATGTTTTCAATGTTTTTATCCATGTTCGTCATTGACGGTAGGTCGGTTTGAATTCTGATTTTCTTAGCTTTCGGTTTCAATTTCCACCGGGATTACCTGGCCTGTGTGACCAGTGCTGGCTTCAAATGCTCATTAATTCATTAATTAGCATAAATCAATCTGTGACGTTTGAATGATTAGGCTTCACGTCAGTATGCTAAAACGTCATGTCCATTTTATCATTAAAATACACTGAGAATAAAATAATTAGGCAAATCATTTAAAGGCTGCAAATTACGCTGTACTTAAGACAGCGACGATAAAATCAATACCACTTGCGGCTACATTTATTGTTAATTTAACAAACGTCGGTCCCTTGTGAAATTCCTTTATTATCACCCCATTTATTTAAAACTAGTGCTGACACATTTATTTACTAAACTTTAGTTAACAAGAAAATAAAACTCTTTAAAATTTAAAATCAGGGTCCTGGTCAAGACAGGCAGCACACTGTTTTAAACATAAACACATTTGAGCATAGGACAAATACATTAATTTACCTATACAAAAATATTACAGTCTTTTAAAATAAACTTAAATTCATTTAGAGAGACCAACTCTTTGAGGACAGTTTTATCTTATAACTGTTTTCAATTACATGGAGAAGCATAACTTAACAGATTTTTACCCATATTTGTACAGATTTTTGGGATATTTCATCAATAGTAATGTTGTAAACAAAGACAACCTTTTTGAATAGTATGCTGCTGTAAATAAGAAGGAAGCAAACCCAAAATAATTTTATATAAAAATATGTATCAATTCTTGAGTCTACAGGATGACAGCACGGGCCATCCAATCAGAGAGTACAGCAAACAATGGGTAAGGGCTTTTGAATTAGTAATAAACCATAACGCTCCTTGATAAATAGAATTTAGCTCCTGTAAACAATGCTTAAACAAAGCGCCTGCATGTGGATAAAATCACAATAATCCAACACTGACAAGATAGTAGCTATCAGTCTTTTTCTTGCTTTAAAAGAAAGATAGGCCTTAACTCTGAAGAAAAAGCTGAAGACAACTTCAACATGTTTTTTCACAAGTTGTTGAACATGAAGCCTAAAAGAGATGGAATTAAAAATTCTAAATATTTATATTGTGAAACTACTTCACCAAGCTTTGGAGAGAAAATCAAGCATGCGTTTGTGGGTGTATACTGTCTATTTTATTGGGGTAGGTTTTGTTCTGAGAAAGAATTTTTCATGTATGCACTTGCATTGTTTTCAAGGTAAACAGTGTTTGTTCAGACACGTATAGAAATATGGAGTCCCAAATGTGATGCCATTTGATAAATCCACAAAGACCTCTGTAAATCATTTGGAAAACCATATCTCTGTTTCTGTTTGTCCTGCAGGTGTGTTTGGCGTTGATCCAGATGGAGTAAAGACAGTGACAGAGGGAGATTCTCTTACTCTACAGACTGATTTTATTGAAATGCAGAAAGATGGTCTCACAGAGTGGAAAGTTAATAACACTAACATAGCAACAATCAATAAAGGAACTGGTAAAGTTGAATACAGTGATAATAAACTGATGATGATGTTTAGCGGCAGACTTAATGTGGATCAAACTGGATTTCTCACTATCTGGAACATCAGAATCAAACACTCGGGTGAATATAAAGTAGAGAGTGTCAGCAGCATAGGGACCAAATCCAAGACATTCAAAGTTATTGTGAAAGGTGAGTCAATTAAATCAATTAAATTCTCTTTGTGAGAATATGCAAGCTGAAATAATTGACCGTTAAGAGAGTTTCATCACTGTGAAACTATTTTTGCAGAATCTCCACTCAAATCTGTTGAGGATAAAGATGAAATAAAGGTTTTGTCATCAACAAAGGGAAATTCTGAGACTCTACACACTGATACTGAACTACAGAAACATGATCTAATACTGTGGAGATTTGGAGCTGAAGGATCTCTCATTGCTAAAGGTGATACAGAAGACAATCATACATCATACTATGATGGTGATGATGGGAGATTCAGAGGCAGACTGGAGTTGGACAGTAAGACTGGATCTCTGACCATCACAGACCTTGAAACTAAGCATACTGGAGAATTTAGACTAAAGATCATCAGTAACAGAAGGATCTTCTTTAAAAGATTCACTGTTACTGTCTCTGGTGAGTCACTTTTTTTTTTCAGCACAACTCTAAAACTCTGAGTCTAATAATAATGTACATATTCAGTCATATACATAGGACTGTCTCTCTTTATCACTGCATGTTCAGGTTTGTCTCCAGGTGCTGTAGCAGGGATATGTGTTGTTATGCTGCTGGTGGCTGCAGCTGTAGCTGCTGGTGTTGTCATTTATTATCGGCGCAGAGACTCTGAACTAAAAAAACTAATACGTAAGTCATACAAAAGTTACGCAGATGATGAAGAATCATGAAGAATCACACAGTATCTTAGCGTTTCTGACATGTTCATCTGTTCATTTCTGTTTCTATGTGCTGCTGTGACATGAAGCAAAGCTCTCTGAACAACTAAAGCAAATGTGTAAGTATTACAGCTGATATGAGAGAAAAGTGAGGTGTATTGTACTACAGTAAATGTGTAATGTGATTTTTTTTAATAGTCAGTATTTATAATTTTCAACACAACTTCTGCTTGTGATTGATTTAGTGCAGGGTTACAATGACCTCTCTCCTCATTTCTGTTTCTATGTGCTGCTGTGGCATGAAGCGAAAATGACTAAACAACTAGAGCAAATGAGTAGGTATTACAGCTGATGCAACAGCGGAAAATTTAGCTTTATTGTGCCACAGCAAAGAGCATTGTGCATGGAATGATTCTGAACTATTTGCATCTGTTCTCGAGTCAACAACTCACTGATTCAAATAATCTGATCAGAGCAAATCTCCTGTTAACAGTTTAGTGAATTCTGAAGTCTGAGCAAAAAATGGGAGCTCTTTGGAGCCTCAGTGTGTTTTGTTAAAACTATACACATACAGCATTACTGATCATAAGTATAGTCCTGCAGGGCATGAAGTGATTTTTAGAACAGACACACAGTATCTTCTCAGTGTTTCAGTCACGTTCATTTGTTCATTCACTCACTGTAAAATCTCCTCATTTCTCTGTTTCTATGTGCTGTTGTGACACGAAGAGAAGTACTGTAAAAAAGAATTTCGTAAGTATTAAAACTGATGCAGCAAAAAAAGGATTTTTTTTTTTCTTTTTTTTTTGTAAAACAATAGCTCATAAATGTACTAGGAAAACCAGTTATTCTACTATGAAAACCAGTGTAATGGAGAGTTCTCAACTTTTGTTGAAAGATGAAGCAGTATCTGACAGCAGCTGCATTACAGACTTTAAGCAAATGCTAAAAATGCTTAGAAAAATGGTGAAGTCCATGTCATGACCCCTTGCCTAATGAAATAAAGAGATAAGATAAACATATAATAAGGAGATAAGATAACTCACTGATAATAGACACTGCAATATTCCTTAAAAAAAATAAAACTGGCCAATGTTACTGTTATTGTTACTGGACATTAATATAAAGTGATTATTAGCAGCACATGAAGAATCACATAGTATTTTCTGTGTTTTTGACATGTTCATCTGTTCGTTCACTTCCATGTGCTGCTGTGACATGAAGCCGAGATCTCTGAAAAACTAAAGAAAATGAGTAAGTATTACAGCTGATACAATGAGGTAAAAAAAAGAAAGAAAAATAGCTTCATTATGCATCAGTGAAGTTTAACATAAAAATGGTGTGAAATATCCCTGAACTAATGTTAAAAATGTATAAAGTAATTGCAGTGAAAAGTATTGTTTATTGATAATTCATGTTGGTGATTTAACTAAATAAATAATAAAAAGTCATGCAGATGATTATTAGAAGAACATGAAAATCACACAGTATCTTCTCGGTGTTTCTGTCATGTTCATCTGTTCCTTCACTTATAATCTCCTCATTTCTCTGTTTCTATGTGCTGCTACAGATGAAGCGGATGTGAGTGAAAATGAAAAAAGTAAGTATTATTTGCATAGCATTATAGCATTATTGTGCCACAGTAGATTTTAAATGTATGATACAATGTTTCAGTCAACATCTATATATTCATTAGAAGTATTGAGCTGCATGACATTTATATTCTGATGACTGAAACACATACAGCATTACTATATTTGTTATTTGTCATTACTAAAAAGTCATGCAGATTATGAAGTGATTAATAGAAGCACATGAAGAATCACACATCTTCTCAGTGTTTGTCAAGGTCCTCTGTTCATTCACTTAAAATCTCCTAATTTCTGTTTCTATGTGCTGCTGTGACATGAAGAGGAGCTCTATGAAACACTAAAGCAAATTTGTAAGTATTACAGCTGATACAACGAGAGAAAGGTGAACTTTATTCAGCTACAGTACAGTTTAAATGTACAAAATAGTTCTCATTGGCAATGTTTATACTTTTAAGCCACTCTCTGCTTGTGTTTGGTTTACGGTGCCTATAGAAAATGCAGCCTGAAATCAAACCCCATTATAAAATAACTTATCCAGCTTTATTTACAATTTTGGTCTCATCACATCAAACCAATGAAAGAAAAAAAAAAAAAACACAACAGTTCTGCAAATTAATAATGGTCATCAGCCCCTTGATTTAATACTTCATAGAGTCATCTTGTCCTTTAATTACAGCCATCAGTCTTTTGGGATATGTCTGTACTAGCACACCTTGAGTGGCGAATATTTGCCCATTCTTCCTTGCAGAATTGCTCAAGTTCAGTCAAATTCTGTGGTGAACACCAATGGACTGCTGTCTTCAAATCCATCCACATATTTTCGATTGGATTTAAGTCAGGGCTTTGACTTGGCCACTCAAGAACATTCACCTCCTTATCTTTAAGCCATTTTGTTGTTGTTTTGGCAGTCCAGACCCAGCCATAAAGCCTTGTGAGTTTTTCAAAGTTGCCTTTGGCCTCCTGGTAGCTTCTCTTATCAATGTCCTTCTGGCTCTGTCATCTATTTTGATCTAGACAATGTGCTGGTGGTGCCATACACTTTCCACTTCTTAATGATGTTATGACCAATACTCTGAGGGATAGCTATAACCTTTTAAATGTTTTTGTAGCCTTCTCCTAACTTGTGCCTTTCTACAACTTTATCCCGGAGGTCTTTTGAAAGCACTTTCCCAACCATGGTGAATTATTTGCCGTACCATGCACTACTAACAGTGGAATCTTCAAGAAACAGCTTGTTTGTTTCTGAAGTAAACAACATCACTACTGTTGATGTCAGGTGGCGCAGTTACCTGGTGTTTAATCTGTAAACTGATTGCTTGCACCTGAGCAAGTTTATAATGGTATACTCTAAGGGGCTGACCACTTTAACAAACCAGGCATTTCACTGATTAATTTTTAATAATCCTCAATAATTTTTTAAAATGCTATTTTTACTTTAAAGATGAGGGTTATAATGTATACATGCAACTCCAAAAGTTTGACTTAATTTATTTTATTTTCCAGGGTGTAACAAAAGATAAAGGTTTTTACAGGGAATGATGGTTTACTATATGCACTGTAAGTGTGATTGTCCAGTATTGAGCTGCATGCCATTAATATACTGATGACTGAATAACATACATTACTGTAATTGTGACAGATCATTATTAAAAAGTCATGCAGGTGATCAAGTGATTTTTAAAAGCACGTGAAGAATCACACAGTATCTTCTCAGTGTTTGTCTACATTAACTTATAATCTCCTTATTACTCTTTCTATGTGCTGCTGTGACATGAAGCGGAGGACTACAATAAAGCATTACGTAAGTTTTACAGCAGATACAGCAAGAGAGAGAGGAGTTTTATTATGTTAAATGTATAGCCTAAGGATTTTTCATAGTAATTAGTCATTGTCACTGAACAAATTGAAAAACAAATTAACATTAGCAATAAATGCAGAGGAAAGTATTGTTTATTGTTTATTCACATTAATCATGATTTCACACACGACATCACTGTAATTGTTACTGATCATTAAGTATCTTAGTGCTTTTGTCATGTTCAGTGTTTCATTTCTGTTTCTATGTGCTGCTGCGACATGAAGCGAAGCTCTCTGAACAACTAGAACAACTGCGTAAGTATAACAGCTGATATGAGAGAAAAGTGAGCTTTACTGTGCCACAGTAGATTTTAAGTGTGTAATATGGTTTTTCATAGTCAGTATTTATAATTTTCACCACAAATTCTGTTTGTGTTTTATTTAAGTGTGATTGTCCAGTATTGAGCTGCATGACATTTAAATACTAATCATACATGCTATATACTATATTAATATTTCCTGCTAAAATGCTGAATTTACAACAACTTTTTAGATCTGTGTTTGATTAAATCTGTTTGTGTTATAAGAGGTCAAGCTTCAGTTATCAGTAGTGTTTGCTCATGTTGTGTTGTTATGCTGCTATTGAAGCTCATAGAACTCATAGAAAACAGAAAGCTGTATTTGATAACTCATGTGTCACATTCATCTGTTCATTCACTCACAATCTCTTTGTTTCTCTATTTCTATGTGCTGCTGTGACAGGTGAACAGAAGATCTCAGAACAACTGTGTAAGCATTAAAACTAATGCAGCAGGATAAAAATTAGCTTTAAGAGTTTAAATGTAAAATGACTTTTTAGATCCAATATTTTCACCACAAGTTCTGCTGTGTTTGATTTAGTGTGTGATTGTTTAGTGTTAAGCCGAATGACATTCATGTACTCATGACTGAATCTCTGTTTAAAATGCTGAATTTACAACAAACTCAATTGAAATGTTCATTTCTGTTTCTATGTGCCGCTGTGGCATGAAGTCGAGATGTCTGAACAAGTAAAGCAAATGAGTAAGTATTAAAGTTGCTACAAGAGAAAACTTCATTATACGACATTAGAGTTTAATAAAAAGAGTCACAGGTGTTAAAATATATAAAATAATTGTTGTGAAAATATTGACAATTTGTTGACAATTCATGTTGGTGATATTATAGATCATTAATAAAAAGTAATGGCATAACTCAAAGGTTATTCTTTGAGTTATGCCATAAAATCTGATGTCTATAACTGGTTCAGTTGGCCTGGTCTCATTGTGTTAAGTAGTTATTCATTTACAGGTACAGGCGATTTCAAAACTCTGTTCACATGCACATTTGATCTAATGTCTATAGTGTCTTTGTATTTCTCTGTTTCTAGGTGCTGATGTCACACAAGAAGAGACACCGAGACCAGAGATCGGAGAAAGTGGAAGGCAACGGTTCATTGTTGTTGAAGAGACTGCCATAAGTAAAGCGTTTGGTGCTCATAAGAGATTGAGAGACAGACAGGGCAGGAAGAGAATTGCAATCAGACCTGAAGATGATGAAGTTCATACACATGGTGAGTAGTTGTCTTGTAATGTAATATTTTTAATATAAGAAGGGTTGTTTATTCAGTTATTTAAAAAGTCGTTGTTTTTAAAAGTCAATTTATGGTTTTGTGTGAAGAACAGACCTAGATGTAGATCATTTTTCACTGAAAGTATCCCATCAGCTGAAGTTCTCAAATCTCATTTGCACTCCTACACCTGACATGTATCACGTGTAGTCCAAGGAATGAAGACAAAGGTAATCCACAAAAGGCTTTAATTATTTAAAAAAAACACACGAAGAATAACAAAATCAGGGCAATACGTGTGACTCTTAACAATAACCAACCACAAACTGAACAGAAAGGAGACTTTAAATAGGGTAGCTGACGAGGGCAAAACAGGTGATGGGAGTTAACTAATAATGAACTAATGAGAACAGGAACATAACCAAATAAGGACAAACAGGAACCGGAAGAAACCAAAACAAAGGACTAAACCAATACAGAAGACAGAACCTATGTAAAACAAAACACCACAACAAAAGAGTTCATAACTGTGACAACATGTCAAGTTTAAATTAAGTGAGTATAGGATGTAACACATGGCTGATTTTGTACAAAAACAAAAGTTTCATTGTCTAAATAATCTGTGATTGTTGTTAAAACAGGATTAGATGGAAACTCTCCCGGAAATGAACTAAAAGAGCTGAAAGGTGATTCTCTCTCTCTCTCTCTCTCTCTCTCTGTATATATATATATATATATATATATATATAAACTAACATTAACAAACACACTGTGAAAAGGATTGTTTATTGTTAATTGTCATTAATGTTAATTCTCAATAATAACAAATGAACTATTGTTCACACATTACAACATTACTGCAATTGTTGCTGTTCAATAATAAAAAGTCATGCAGATGATGAAGTGATTATTCAAAGCACATGAAGAATCCAACGTTATCTCACAAGCAATTCCTACATATCTTACGAGGTGGCTAATTCATACAAATTTGTAAAACCTCATTCGTATGATTTGTGTGACAGGTAGGTTTAGGGGTAGGGTTAGGGGTGGTCTTTTAGTATGAATATGTACGAATTAGCCACCTTGTGAAACATGTACAAATTCTTCTCAGGGTTGCTGATATGTTCATCTGTTCATTCTCTTCTGTGTGCAGATTTCACAGATGATGTGAAGATCTCTGAACAAGAAACAAGTACGTACTACTGATACAGCAAGTGCAAAATGTGTTTCGTAGTGTAATGAGAAATGTTCGGTGAAAAAGCATAGTCTGCACAGACACTGAAGAAGCTACTGATGTTTAATTTTTGTATTTAAAAAAGCAAGCCTTGTCTTAGTGTTTTAAGTATCCCATGTAACATTTATAGGTACAGCATGTACTTTTTGTGCATTTGGATAAATGTAAAAATGTAAAACACGTATAATCTTAACAGTATACACAGTTTCTTACAAGTCTCTGTTTGTAGGTGCTGATGCCACACAAGAAGAGGCAACGAGACCAGAGATCAGAGAAGGTGAAAGGGAACATTTCATTTATGTTGAAGAGACTGCCATAGTGAAAGTCATGATGTATTGTCAAGTATGGTGACCCATACTCGAAATTGGTGCTCTGCATTTAACCCATCACAAGTGCATTCACAAAGCAGTGAGAAGTGAACAAATACACACACACTGTGAACACACACCTGGAGCAGTGGGCAGCCAGTGCTCCAGCGCCCAGCAATTGGGGGTTCAGTGCCTTGCTCAAGGGCACCTCAGTCATGGTATTGAAGGTGGAAAGAACGCTGTTCATTCACAATCCCCACCTTCAGTTCCTGCCAGTGCCCGATTCTCTTACCATTAGGCCACGACTGCCATAAGTAAAGCGTTTGGTGCTGATAAGAGACTGAGAGACAGACAGGGCAAAAGAGCCTTGTAATCCATAAAACCAATACTGAAGATGCTGGAGTTCGAGTAGTTGTCTTTAAATGTAATATAAAATAAATAAATAAATAAATAATCAATTATTCATGGGTAACAGTTGGTGCTCCAGCAAAAGAGATGTAATGTAACAACATAAAATTACAATTAAAAATGTACTTTTTTTTTTTTTTCTAGTTTTCATGTGACCATGTATAATAAATATAAATGTTTAATTGTCTAATTTATCTGTGATTGTTGTTAAAACAGGAACAGATAGATCAGCTCCTGGAAATGAATTGGAAGAGCTGAAAGAAGGTGAGATTATGTTGTTTGTACATAAAAAAAAAAAAAAAAGTAAAAATCCTCGGAACAGAAGCTGCCAGATAGTCAGAAATGAATGTAGGTGAATGAAAGTTTGTCCTAAAAGAAATGGCTAATTTGTACATATTTTAATGCTTCAAAAGATCAGTGTGAACTTTACATTTAAGTTGACTGAGTTCACAAATATAAATGCTATACTCATTTGTAAGAAAAGAGGAAGTGCTCAGACAGGATTCAGCTTATAAAATGAGTCAAATGGGCTATTGACAATGTTATTTAAATGAATAATTTCTGTGATTGTCTCTGTGTTTCCTTTCAGAATTAACAGGAAGAGAAGTGACTGAAGAAACACCTTTTATGAATCAAAAGGAAGAGGATGGACTGAATGAGTAGCTATAGAAGAGTTCTGTTTAGTGAGACACGACACACCCATTAGTGTCAATCGCTGTGACAGCATCAACATTTCATGTACTCCGTGTCTCCTGTGTAAAAGTTTTTTGGTTTCAGATGAACAGGGAAATGTGTTGTTGAAACAATGTCATATAAAACTCTTCACTACATACTTGTTATCCTAAGATGTGTTTTACCACAGAAGTATCTCTCAAACCATTTTGTGTTGTACACGGATAATGTTCTCATTCAGCTTTGACCACAGTCCCTCTAAAGAGCACATGACCTTCTTCTCATGTGTAGAAATTCATCAGACTGTAATCAAGATACACACAGTATTCAATGTGACACTTTTGTTGAAGAAATTAACCTATTAATTACCTAAGTTACTGATCTTTTAATGGCTGACTCCAGTTATTGGTTCTGTTGTGAATTCTATGCCTTGTTGATTGAGTCTTTCTCTGTTTGTTCTTTGTTTGCACTCTTGTTGTAATTGATGTTTATGACAATAAATACTTTATGGTTTGCAAGCTGTTATTTGTTTGTGTATTGTTCTGAATTTGTTTATATTGTTAGTAGAGAAGTGGGTGCCATTTCCTTTTTAACTTGTTTTCTGCAGGCCTTTTGATGTAATACATAATGTACATAAGTTATGATTATATAGTTGTATTACATAATGTAATAAAACTATATAATCATAACTTATGTAGTATTTGTGGAGGGCACTGTGTATATATATATATTTTGATCTTTCATTAAAATTCACAAAATTCTAATCTCTTATTGAAGTAAAACAATAGAAAGTTTGGGGGAAATCTGATTATTATTATTATTTTTTTTTTTCTCTCGTTCACATTGGCCACAATTTTTAGCACCCAATTATTGCAATGTCCTTGTCCCAAGATAACAGCTCTGAATTTTCTCCTATAATCCCTGGTGAGTTTGGAGAACACCTGACAAGAGATCAGAGACCATTCCCTCATACAGAATCTCTGTAGATCCTTCAGATTCCCAGCTCCATGTTGGTGCTTCTCCTTTTTCAGTTCACCCCACTCATTTTCTAAAGGGTTCAGGTCAGGGAACTGGGACGGCCATTGCAGAAGCTTCATATTGTCCTCAGTGACAGTGTTTGTTTTGGATCATTGTCCTGATGGAATATCTAAACACGGCCCATTATAAGATTTCTAACAGTGGCAGTCAGGTTTATATTTTTTTTTTTTTTTTTATCTCTTAGTATTTGATAAAATCCATGATGCCATGTATCTAAACAAGATGCCCATGATCTCTGGCGGAAAAATATGACCAGAACATTAAAGATCCAGCAGTTCATTTAAATGTGGGCATGGGCTACTTTTTATCCCTGTTTGCACCAAACCCATCTTGAGTGTTTGCTGCCAAAAAGCTCTTTTTTTTAGTTTAGTTTCATCTGACCATAGAAGCCAGTCCCGTTTGAAGTTCTAGTTGTATCTGACAACTAAATATGCTGGAGTTTGTTTTTGGATGAGCGAGCAGGATTTATCTTGAAACCTTTCTAAACAGCATGTGGTGATGTAGGGGCTATTTGAATTTTTTAAGGCTTTCTGGCTCCAAGAATCAACTAATCTCTGCAGTTCTCCAGCTGTGATCCTTGGAGTCTTTGGCTCAAAGTCTCCTCCTCACCATCCATTATGTCGATATAGACACACGTCCTCAGGCAGGTTTGTAACATCTTTAGTTGATTGAAACTTCTTAATTATTGCCCTGATGGCGGAAATAGAGATTTTCAATTATTTAGCTCTTTTCTTACAGCCACTTTCTATTTTGTGAAGCTCAGGAATCTTGTCCTGTACATCAGAACTATATTCTTTGGTTTTACTCCTCGTGATGGACAATTAAGAGAATTTGGCCTTTATGTTCCTCACATTTATAATCCTGTGCAACAGGAAGTCAGGAAGCTGGACAATTTCATGTTCTAGTCACCCTGGTGTGCTAAAAAAAATGTAAATATGAATGGGAATATACTTCAGAGATATTTTACTCATAAGAATTTCTAGGGGTGCCAATAATGAGCAGCGCTGAGCTGACGAAGAATGTGGCGATTTTTTTGAGCTTTTATTAAGTTAAAAGTTAAGTTTAGACCAGTGACATGCATTAGAGCTGCATGGTGTTGCTTCTAAATCTCTGTTTGTTTTAACAAGCCTGTTATTAGTATTGACATAGCAAGTTTTTCGTCGTGCTTGTGCGTGAAACTGAGGACAGGCCTGATTTTTGTTAATTCGTACAAACTCAAAACGTGGTGGATGCTGTTGTTTATTTTTTGTGAGGAGAGTTGGATGATTTGTTGGATATCTCTCAGACTGATCTCCGTTGGACAGGATTGTGGTTTCCTTGGATCAAGCTTTAGCCTTTAGGATCACAGGGACAATTGTTGGAGATCATAGAGTTAAAGGAACATTACCCTGCCTATCTGGAAACCTTTCAGCACTCCGTCCATGACCCAAGAGTATATATATATATATATATATATATATATACATATATGTGACCCTAGACCACAAAACCAGTCTTAAGTCGCTGGGGTATATTTGTAGCAATAGCCAAAAATACATTGTATGGGTCAAAATTATTGCTTTATCTTTTATGCCAAAAAATTAGTTCAAGCTTTGACCTGTGGAGGGCAGTAATACACCCAGTAGCATCTACACTATATATTGTGTGCGTGTGCGTGTGTGTGTGTGTGTGTGTGTGTGTGTGTGGTCTTGTTTTTATATCTTGGTGGGGACCTAAACCTGAATACACACAGTCTCATGGGGACTCATGTCACCGTGGGGACCTAAATTGAGGTCCCCATGGGGAAACAAGCTTATAAATCATACAGAATGAGTTTTTTTGAGAAAGTAAAAATGCAGAAAGTTTTCTGTAAGGGTTAGGTTTAGGGTAAGGGGATAGAAAATACAGTGTGGACAGTATACAAACCATTGTGCCTATGGAGAGTCCCCACAAGGATAATAAACCAGTGTGTGTGTGTGTGTGTGTGTGTGTGTGTTTTTTTTTTTCCGTTTTCAGAATTAGTGCATTCCAGATAATGAATTTTTAAATACTCCTCATTGAACTGGCTGAGGAGGAGGCCTGGTGACAATTTTTAAAAATACACTGCACTGCAAACTGTTAACCACCTCAAATTTGACTATTTAATCCAAATGGACTCTGTCAGACCTGTATTGATCATTTTAATTTATCGACCACCAGCAACCAATAACAAATTTATTGATGAACTTGCTGATCTCTTGGGTGAATTTCTGACTAAATATGATTATATCTTAATGCTGGGTGACTTTAACATTCATGTTGGTTGTAGTGCTAACGCCTTGGCTAAGAACTTTTTAAATCTTATGTTCTCTCTGAACTTTGTGCAGTGGGCAAAGGGCCCCAATCACTGCCTCGGTCATACCTTAGATCTGGTCTTGACATATGGTCTGTCTATCGCTGATATTGAGACATGTAATGCCCCTCTTTCTGATCATATGCCTGTACTGTTCTTATCTCTGTTGCCTTCTCCACCGTGTACCATGTCAACTCAAGAGTGCTGGCCACGTGTTTTAACTGCACAGTAATGACTTTTCTGATATGTACTTGGAGGCTCACCAACCTCTTACTTTAGATCCTGTCTTCTAATATTTTAGATCTAATTGTGCCGTGTAAGATTATTAATTTAAAGCAAAAATCACAGCCATGGATGAATAATGATATTCGGGCACTTAGACAGCAATGTCACCAGTGTGAATGAAGGTGGAAGAAAGATGGGCTTTAAGTGTCCTATGAAATGCTGAGGGACTTGTTGCGCACATTTTAAAAGGCATGAAGCAAAATACTTGTCAGAAATCATTGCTAAAAAATCTCATTGCTCCCAGTGCAGATATTCCCAAAGATTTCACCTTTATTATGTGAAAATTACCTCAAGTATTTCGTAGATAAAATAAACAGTGTTAAGGCTCAGTTGGCTATTACTGTAAGCCCTGTTTTAGATCACGTTTTATCCAATATTCAGTGGATTGAATTTGATTTAGTCTCTGTACAAACATGCAGAGATATTACCTTAAAACTAAAATCCACTTTTTCCTCTTACGATGTTATGTATACAGTACTGTGCAAAAGTCTTAGGCCACTAGTATTTTCAACAGCTAAAATATGGTTTAAAGTAAGTTATTTATCTTTTAAAGTTAGTTATCTTTTTGCTGTAGTGTGTCAGTAGAAAACATCAGTTTACATTTCCAAACATTCTGTTTGCCATTAATTGTAATAATCTAGTGAGATTTTTGTTTGCACAAGGAGTCTGACAACAGCCAGTGCTCCACACTGATCTAATCTCATCATCATCCAGTCTGTCTCTGGAATGACATGAAGAAACAGAAAAACTGAAACAGACTAAATCCAGAAGAACTGTTTCAACATCTTCAAGATGTTTCAAGTAACCTACCTGCAAAGCTACCTGAAAAACTCTGCACAAGTGCACATAGGGCAAAAGCTGCTTTAAACGCAAAGGATGGTCACATCAGAGGCTAAACAGTTGTAGGCTAAACATTATGCATTCGGTCATCATATTACAAAAGCCACAATTCAAATCGATATAATTTTTTAATTTAACTACAAAATTATTTACTGGATAGTGCCGTAAATTGTTTCATCATACTCCAGAGGTTAAGGCTAGAAGGAATACTCTGGCTACTGGGCGTGCGCACATCAATCTAACATTATTTTTGTCACACTGTACAACAATAATACCATTTTTTTTTTTTTTTTTTTTTTTATTATTATTATAGTAAGGGTTAAGTTTAGGGTTGGGTAGGGTTGGGTTGGGTTACCAAGGTTACTTCAGCCTAAAATATGTTAACAAGGCAAGTAGCCATAGTTGACCACATTAATCCTCAAATATTAGTGTATTTTATATTTTAAATACAACACTGATATAATTACATACTACATATACATGTATTTTATAAATAATGTAAATACATTCTTTTACTAATTACCAGTTCTGCCTCTCCAATACTATGTGACTTAAATTTGATACAGAACATAGACAGATTTTTTTTGTTTCATTCCTTCAGTAACATTATTTAAACAACTCAAAGCATGATTGCTTGTTATATAGAAAAAATGAATTGTAATCTATCTTTTGAACACAGACAATTGCAGTGATTCAAACTGATGCAGTGTTGATGTGAAATAAGACTAAATTAGTCAGCCAGCTGTGACTGTTCTACATTTCAAATTGCTACTACATTTGTTAATCTGCATATGCTTAATGTAGTAACCATAAAATGAACTAATCTGTAAAGCTTCATATTCTAGTGCCAGTAACAGTGTTTAGTATATTTATTTTCTGTATTTGAATCTGTTTCTTGTAGAGCCTCCTTCTGTTATTGCTGCGGCTGAAGCTGAAATGAAAAGCGTGTCAGTGATGGAGGGAGATCCTGTCACTCTTTATGTTCCTCAACTACAACGAAATGAGCTGATAGTCTGGTGGTTTGGAGATGAAGGAAAACTCATTGCTAAACATGATATGGAGGCCAAGACCATAATGTTATACAATGCTGACGAGAGATTTCGAGACAGATTGAAACTAGACCATCAGACTGGATCTCTGATCATCACGAACAGCAGAACCACAGACTCTGGACCTTATACAGTAAAGATCAGCAGCAACAAACAGACTTCATACAACAGATTCACTGTTACTGTCAGAGGTGAGGAACTCAAGTGTTTTGAAGTAATGCATGTTTATCAGCTGTCTGTGAATAAGTCAGATGATGTGACTTTAAAGGGATCAAATCACGAGTCAATAGAAAAACATCAGTGTACAGACATCATACGGCGACTTTCAAAACTCAAAATGTATAAAAGTGTTTGTTATAGATCAGATACACCAGGGGTCCCCAACCCTGTTCCTGGAGATCAACCTTCCTGTAGAGTTTAGTTCCAACCCTGATCAAACACACCTGTCTGTAAAAAAAAAAACAAAAACAAAAAAAAAACAAACAAAAAAAAAAAAAACAGGGCTGTCTCCAGGTGCTGTAGCAGGGATTGTTGTTGTTCTGCTGGTGTTGTTGTTATTGTACTTTTCTGGTGTTTCAAATTTTATTTTTGATCTTTTTGATGGTCATGATAAACTCTCATTGCATGTAAAAGAGCTGCATGAAGACTTTAATATCAAGTTTGTAAGAAGATGGCGAGTAAATAATGACAGATTTATTTAGTAATTTGATTATGTCTCAGCGTTTCTGTCATCTTCATCTATTTATTCACTTATAATCTCCTAATTTCTCTTTCTATGTGCTGCTGTGACATGAAGCGAAGATCTCTGAATGGCAAAATGAAACATGTAAGTATTACAGCTGATACAGCCAAAGAAAATTTTACTTAATTATGCTGCGGTAAATGTATAATATAATTTTTCATCGTCAGTAATTCTGTATTATAAAGGTTCTGCTTGGGTTTGATTTAGTGCAGTAATTAATGAAGCGTTTTCTGTTTCTATGTGCTGCTGTGACATGAAGTGGAGATCTCTGAAAAACTAAAGGAAATGTGTAAGTATTACAGCTTAAAAATTAAAGAGCATCAGAATTACATTTCAGTTAGAATTTTGTGCTAAAATTTACAAAGTTTGAGAAAACTGGATATTAGACTTTTTATAGTTTAGTTTTATTCAGTCAACATTATTAGATTCAAACTTTTAAGATACAACTTTTAACTTTTTTTTTAACCTGCCTCTTAATTGGTATTTAACTATTTTTACAGACCTATTATTGCAGCTCAGAGGCATTATCACTGATTGTTTATAAAAAGTCATGCAGATGATGAAGTGATTATTAGAAGCACATGAAGAATCACACAGTATCTTCTCAGTGTTTGTGTCATGTTCTTCTGTTCATTCACTTATAATCTCCTCATTTCTGTTTCTGTGCTGCTGTGACATGAAGTGAAGATCACTGAAAAACTAAAGGAAATGTGTAAGTTCAGCTCATACTGAGAAAAATGAACTTGATTGTGCTAAAGTAGAGTTTAAATGTATAATATATTTCATTGTGAGTATGTTTTTTACTATTAAGTCTGCTTGTGTTTGATTTAGTGCAATTATTAATGAATGTCTAGTATTGAGCTGCATGATATTAATATATTGATGATAAAATCACATGCAACATTGTGAACATTACTGCAATTACTTCTGATAAATCATAAACTAATGCAGATGATGAAGTGATTATTAGAAGCACATGGAAATTCACATTCAGTTTTTCTCTGTGTTTTCTGTTTTGTTCATCTGATCACTCACTTATCTCCTCATTTCCCTGTTTCTATGTGCTGCTGTGACATGAAGCGGAGATCTCTGAACAACTAAAGCAAATGTGTAAGTATTACTACGACGGCGTTTTAGTGCCACCTTAAAAAAAAAAAAAAAATCTAAGATTACGAGATTAAACTCGTAATATTTCGAGAATAAACTCGAAACTACGAGAATAAAGTCGAAATGTTACGAGAATAAAGTCGAAATGTTACGAGAATAAAGTCGAAATGTTACGAGAATAAAGTCGAAATATTTCGAGAAAAATCACAGAATTGCGAGAAACTATGGATGTGGAGGATCTGGTTAAGTCCTACTTTAGGTTAGGATTTAGCAATAAGGAAATTCTTTGTCTTTTGGCGCATCAGCACGGACTTACAATTAGTAAAAAGACACTGCAGCGGTTATGTAGGAAACTTAATTTATTCAGAAGAAAAAATCAGACAGACATTGAGGAAATTGCCTCTTTTGTGCAGTCTGAAATGGCGACCAGTGGTCGACTCCAGGGATATCGGTGGTTACATCTGCGTGCTATTCGAAGAGGATATGTTGTTTCTCAAGAGATTTTAGCCGCTTTTCCACTGTCGGGCCGAACCGTTCTCTTCGCTTAACCGTTCCGTTCCGTGCCGATCCGGGCCAGTCAGCACGGATACGGTTTCATTTTCCACTATGGTGCTGATAACGGAACTCTTTGGAATATAAATAAAAATGCGTTAGTCGTTGCCTTGGTAACGCAATTGTAATATAAACAGAGATATAGATGATGATCAGATATTTCTGTTTTTGGGACTTCGTTAAATAACAGAAAAAAAGGACACAACTATAAACAAGGCAAAAAATAAAATAAACAGAAGGCGACGACAGGTATAAGGTTACCAACAAATGCTGATATGCATGCCAACGGAGACGGACAGCGTTCTATGAACCGTTCGGCACGACAGTGGAAAAGCGGCTTATGAGGAAGATGATCAAATAAATCAATCGATCCTGAAGGAGTTGAACACCGGCACGCTCCCCACCCAGCAAAAACTCGTCGAAAAGACGTCGAAAGGACGACAATGCCAGACGTCTAAACAACGTGAAAATTTGGTCGAAAAGTGAAAGACGAAAAGACGTCTATAAAAAGACGTCCAAATTACGTCTAAATATGGTTGTAAAGTGAAAGTTAAAAAGACGTCTTTTTCAGGCCGAATTTCAACCGTTATTCATGATTATATTTATCTAATATTCAAAATAAGGCAATTCACAAAAGAGTACTAGAACATTTATTGACACATTAAATACATCTTTCAAGTAAAAAACACTTTCCTGATCACAAATTAAGCCTGCATTTGATTAAACATACCGTAAAAACAGTACAATTATAAAATATAACTGTTTTCTATATGAATACATTGTGAAAGGTAATTTATTCATGTGAACTACATTTTCATCATAATTACTCCAGTATTCAGTGTCACATGACCCTTCAGAAAATATTTTTAATATGATTTGCTGCTCAAGAAACATTTCAGATTATCAATGTGGAAAACAGTTGTGCTGCACAATATTTTTTGTGGAAAACATATTTTTAGTATTCTTCAAGTAGAACTTTCAAAGGAGCAGTATTTATCTGAAACTGATTTTTCAAAACAATAATCTTTGAAATACTGAAAATGTTTAAAACACAGGACAATGACCAATTCTAACCACATTAGAACACATCTCACCCAAAAAAATGCCAATTTTGCCATTAATTACTTACTCTCATGTCACTCCAAACCCATAAAAAACCTTTGTGCAGAATGCAAATAAAGATATTTTTAACAGATGCCTTATGTATGCAAAAAACAGCAACAACAACAAAATTACATCTTTATTCATACATTAGGTATCTCCAACACATTTTCAGAAAAGCACCTTAAGATTTTTGTTTGTGTGTGAATAAAAATGCAATGTTTTTTGTGCATATAAACCATTCACATCACTTCATAAAATTAAGGTTAAACAACTGGAGTCACATGGATTACTTTAATGCTGTCTTTACTACCTTTCTGAGGCTCGAAAATGGTAGTTGAATAAACTGTGAAATAGAGGGACAGAAATTTCTCAGATTTCATTAAAAAGATCTACATTTATGTTTCAAAGATGACCAAAAGTTTTACAGGTTTGGAAAGACATGAAGGTGAGTGCTGAAAATTTTTGGTTTAACCTAACACATTAGTTAAACAGTTCCCTCAGGGGCATCAGTAGATCTCTGCCTGATCTCTGATCTTCTGCTTCTTCTGCTCCTTCCACCATCCCAATCCTGGATTTTTGAGCCACGACAAAAGTGTCCACTTTAAATGCTTTAGCCTGGCTGCTTTTTCTCCAGCATCTAAAAATGAGAAAGAAAACAAGAACCAAAATGTAAATGTTAAAAACAAACAAACAAATAAACAAAAGAGTGGGAACTGACTTACAGCATGAGAACAATTTTCTAGAATTTTCAACACAGTTTTATGTCACTTCCTATATATGCATCACAAATGTGGTACATTTAAAATTACTATGCAAGTACTAAAAGAATTCAGTTGCTGAAATGTTAAATGGACAGTACATAAGAACTGTACTGAAACAGTGTTCCCTACAATGGTTATAAAAGTCGAAACATATATAAATACTGAGAATGTGTTTGACATTTAAAAAAAAAAAAAAAAAAAAAAAACTTACACAGCAAAAGATGCAGTGACCTGTGGCTGAATGGACTTTGGTTTTATTTAGCTGTGATTGAAACAAAAGGGAATAGAAAATAATAACATCACTGAATATGAGTCAAATATTGCATATTTCTGTTCAAATGAAAGTGTAATCATTCTTCATGAGTGATTATTAACTAATTAGTGTGTCAGGGGTTCTTGTCAACTCTGGCCCTCAAAGTCCACTGCCATACAGAGGGTGCGTCTCAATCACCTTAATAGATTGCTAGGTTGTGAATTGATAAATTGTGTTTACAAATTCAGACATTGATAAGGACAGTGACTCACTACACACTGGTGACTATTTCCATCCTCACTGTACAGCATCACTACTGATATTTACACACAGCATTAAAATGAATCTCTCTTTTAATGCTATTTACAGTACATTAAGATAAATACTTTGTTACATGAATGTGCAAGATTTCAGCCATAAATAAATTGTAAATGTTTGCTAGATTAGACATTACCTGTCTAGAGGTATATGTTTATGCTGAAATATGATATTGGTTTGTGTTTTAAAATCAGTCGCATGTCATTTTGTAGTGAATTATCTCTTAAGTTTTGAGCTTCAGAACTTCCTATAAGGGAACGTAGTGAGCATCGACGCTTCCTAGTTTTCACAGCTATTTAGGGAGCACACATTTCAGTGCACAGTAAAAATTGTGATTAAGGCATCCCTTAAAGGAGAAGTCCACTTCCAAAACAAAGATTCACAGATAATGTACTCACCCCCTGGTCATCCAAGATGGCCATTTTTTTGAGGAAAACATTTCTGCATTTTTCTCCATATAATGGACTGATATTGTGCCCCGATTTTTAAATTCCATAATACAGTTTAAATGCGGCTTCAAACGATCCCAAATGCGGTTGTAAATGATTCCAGCCGGGGAAGAAGGGTCTTATCTAGCGAACCAATCAGTTATTTTCACTAAAAGAATACAATTTAAAATACTTTTTAATCTCAAACTCTCGTCTTGCCTTTCTCTCCCTGAACTCTGTGTATTCTGACTCAAGACAGTTAGGGTATGTTGAAAAACTCCAATCGTATTTTCTCACTCAACTTGAAAAATAATTTCGAAATCATCCTACATCACTGCAGAAGTACCGACCCAATCTTTGCAAAGTGAACATGCAAAGAAGATCAAACACCCTTAACAAAAAAAGGTAAAACAGTGATATAAGACGATTTTGAAGTTGAGGGAGAACATTAGATAGGAGTTTTTCGACATACCCTAACTCTTATGAACCGGAACAAAACAGAGGTTGGGATGAGCAAGATAAGACAAGCATTTGACATTAAAAAGTATTTAAATTGTATTATTTTTATTAAAATAACCAATCGTTACGCTAGATAAGACCCTTCTTCCTCGGCTGGGATCGTTTACAACTGCATTTGGGATCGTTTGAAGCCGCATTTAAACTACATTTTGGAAGTTCAAAATCGGGGCACCATATCAGTCCATTATATGGAGAAAAATGCTGAAATGTTTTCCTCAAAAACATAATTTCTTTACAACTGAAGAAAGAAACACATGAACATCTTTGATGACAAGGGGGTGAGTACATTATTTGTAAACTGTTGTTCTGGAAGTGGACTTCTCCTTTAACCACTGACTAATGATCAAGGGACCTGAGAGATACACACCCATAGTTTAGGCAAATTTATAGTTAAACTGAAGACCTTGATTAGTTTGTTCAGACGCACTGGACTAGGTTGGAGCAAAACACTGCATGTAAGTGGACCTCGAGTGACAATGTTGAGATCTCCTGAAATATTTTCTTAACATGACAATTCAGAGAGGCAGGATGACTGCTAGATTGATGACTTACAACTCTGGTTTCCAGTCCTCGTTATTGAGGACTTATTGCGGACTGGGTACTGAAGTTCTGCAGAGTTTCTGGTGATCCTTGATCAGCTGCTCAGGTCTGCTTAACTGGTGTTGGAGCTATCAATCCACTGAAAATAAGAAGCAATATGAAGTCACAGATGCATTTTTATTTATTCTTGTTAGTCTTACTATATTCTTAAAATAAGTTATCAGTACCTTGTGTTTTATTGATGATTTTCAGTCTCTGAAATAGAAAAGTTCTATTAGTTATGAATGGCATCATACCAGTTTTAACACCGTGAGCAAAATGCATACAACATACGATACAATACGATAGAACCTATTATAATCAGTGATGCTGTCTACACTGGATGAGGCACGGCGCAACACTACAAATCCCCGACAGCAAACTGATGCCGCGTTCTATTTACCATGTACTGACACAAAGTTCAAATGATTTTCAATGGTCGCTCTGGTTTGCATCCAGCATAGACAGACAATCTACGTCATTGTGCATTGCATTCTTGGTATACAATACAAATCACCAAAGGTAAAAAGAAAAAAAAAAAAAAATCTGTTTACGTTAATATTTTTAAGAGCTTCTTGCACTTTATTAGAATAAATGGACTAATATTTGTCTCCCTTGTGTTATTAACATTTGTGGTCAGTTTTATGTTTTTGAAATAAGTCTCTTATGTTCACCAAGAAAACTGCATTTATTTGATCATAAATAAAAACAGTAATGTTTATTATTACAATTTAAAATAACTGTTTTCTATGCAAATACATTGTAAAATGTAATTCGTCATAAACAGAATGTGGTAGCAGTTTACTGTATGGGATTTGTCGTGTCGCTCCTCGCCGCATCCAGTATAGACAGCATCAATGATTATAATGGGTTCTACTGTATTTTGTCGCGTTGCTCGCGTCCAGTGTAGACACGGTGTAAGCATAATGATGCTGCAAAATCAGGTTAGATCACTTTTTAAAACATACTGAAATAGAAAATAGTTATTTAAAAATGGTAATTTCACAATATTACAGTTTTACTGTATTTTATTCAAATAAATGCAGCAGTTGTTGCCATAAAAGACTTATTTCAACTACATGACAAATCTGACCTTTAAACTTTTGAATGGTAGTGTATGTTTAAGGTATTACTTACTGGTCATATGGTTCATAATGTCTAGAGATGTTCTTCGACAGGAGATACGCTCCAACTCTGGTGCACGGCCATTAGCATGGAAGATTCTAGGAAGGAACATAAACAATCTGGAACATAAACAATCTGTCAACAATATTTATTATACAATGTCGGGTTTATTAGAAGTAAACTATAGCAAAGGCGAAATGCAGAAAAAAAAAAAATATATATATATAGAATATACAAAACAATATTTAATAACAGAATTTACATTTTTTGGTTTACTTATTTAATGCTCATATACAGTGTTACTTATGTTTGTATGTTAAAGTCCTTTTAAAATAACTAACAAGCAAACAAACATAAAAGTATATAGATATATATAATTTTGCAAAAGAAAATTACAGATGCATGGTGATATAGGCTAAATATATTATGAAAGATACATATAAAGTAATTTAATAAGCTTTCTCAGATCACCTGTGTTTTTTATATCTTTGTCAGCAGTTCTCTTCAGAAATTTTCAAATCAGGAACTCTTCCTGTGTCGTAGAAGTTTTTTTCTGAAACTGCTGAAGTCACAGGACAAGTGGAATCAATATTTGTTTACCATGAAAGGTCAAAACATGCTTAAAGTACTTTTGTATCCAATTAACCGTATATTGCATACTTCTAGGTTAAATAAATTAGCTTACTTCCTTTCATCCAATGACAAACTGCCTGCAAAACCTTTATTAAAAAAAAAGCAAAACAGCAAGTAACGTTAATTAAGATGACATTAAAAGCCCAAACTTTCATAAACAAGAGCTCAAGTCAATAGTTAACCTAACTTACCTCTTATAGTTAGCATTATGGTTCAGATGCTAACAGACTTTTTCTGAAGACAATAAACCATTTCTATAAAGTAAATATTCAACAGAAGTGTATCATTTACATGAAAGAAAGTGTCAGGAACACATGCATGTACTATTTGTGTAATATTAGAGACTAAACTTACCTGAAATTTGTGAAAACAACAGTGGAAGATGTGTTTTGCTGCTCGACAGTTGAGTTTCCGCCCCATTTCTATGGTAACTCCTTCCGCTCCAGACTTGAATGTTCAGTGTGCGCACCCATTAAAGCAAGCAGATGTCACGCAGAATGTATAAATGTCATGATAAAGTAATATTATCTTATAAAATACACAATGTAAATGAAGGAAAACACTTACTTAAATACATATTTTAAATGAGATAAAACATTTACTTCTAGTGTTTTCCTTTCTAGTGTTTAGGTGCACACAGCATATTAATATCATCATGAAGTAATATTACACATAATGTAAATGAAGTAAAACATTTACTTTTGGCATTTTCCTTGACAAAACCAGCTTTCCTGTCTGCTCCACATTGTGATTGAAAAAAAATATCTCTCTGAGAAAAAGTTCAGGAGAGTACAGCACATAAATATCACTATTAATCCATATGACGTTATAAAACACAAATTTTAAATGAGATAAAACACTTACTGCAAGTGTTTCCCTGTTAAAAGCGACCTCCACGTCAGCACTGTATAGCATTTAATATCTGTGAGAAAATTTAGGATAATTTAGGGCGCACGTCATATAAATATCATCATTAAGTAATATTATCTTATGAAATGCATAATGTAAATGAAGTAAAACACTTACTTTTGGCATTTTCCTTGACAAAACCAACTTTACCGTCTGCTCCGCGTTGTGATTGAAAGAAAATATCTCTCTGAGAAAAAGTTTAGGAGAGAACAGCACATAAACATCACTATAAATCAATATGACGTTATAAAATAGATATTTTAAATTACATAAAACATTTACTTCTAGTGTTTCCCTGTTAAGGCGACCTCCACCTCAGCACTGCATAGCAATTCAGATCTATGAGAAATGTTTAGGTGCACACAGCATATTAATATCATCATACAGTAATAGTACACATAATGTAAATGAAGTAAAACACTTTTCCTTAATAAAACCAACTTTCCCATCCGCTCCGCATCGTGATTGAAAGAAAATATCTGAGAAAAAGTTCAGGAGAGCACAACACAGAAATACGGTGGTCATAATTATTATACATAATGTAAATGAGGTAAAACACTTACTTTGTGTCTTCCTTGATGAAACCAACTGTCCTGTCTGCTCCACATCGCGAGTGAAAGGAAATAACGTTATCTCTCAAAGAAAAAGTTTCGGGGTAACATTAATTGCACAGCGCTCTCGTCTGTTCCGCATGGCGAGTGGGAAAAAAAATGTCTTTGAGAAAAGTTTAGCGGCATACAGCACATTAATATCATTATAAAACGATATGATATTACAAAACACATTTTGTGCGTAAGATTAAACACTATATTTTGTTGTTTCCCGTCCTCATATGCTCCGCATTGCGAGGAAAGAAAATGGCGTCTGTAAAAAATATTTCAAATGGGTGAGGCGCGCACACGAGGAAATATCCCGGATGTGAATTACTACTAAATCCGACGGACCAAACAACGACCAATTTTCAACGTCGATTTTGGGGCAACTTTGGACCAAAATTAGACGGACCAAACAAAGACCAATTTTCAACGTCGATTTTTGGGCTAAATCAGGACTAAATCCGACGGACCAAACAACGACCAGTTTTCAACGTCGATTTTTGGGCTAAAAGAAGTCCGATTTGATTTAGCCCAAAAAACGACGTCCAAATGACGTCTGGTGTTGGGTGGGTCGACGTCTCCGACGTCGCCAGTACTTCTGCCGGGGTCCCAACGCATTGTGGCATATGGATTCATATGATAAACTCAAGCCGTACGGCATTGCAATTAATGGTTGCATTGACAGCTTCAGTCGGTTTGTGTTGTGGATGGAAGCGTACAATACATTCACGTAAAAATACGACTTTATTTTCGTAATTTTGACTTTATTTCTCAAAATACTACGATTTTAATATCGTATTACTACGAGTTTATTCTCAAAATATTTCGACTTTTTTCTCGTAACATTTCGACTTTATTCTCGTAAGCTTTCGACTTTATTCTCGTAGTTTCGAGTTTATTCTCGAAATATTACGAGTTTAATCTCGTAATCTTAGATTTTTTTTTTTTTTTTTTTTTTTTTTTTAAGGTGGTACTAAAACGCCGTCGTATATTACAGCTGAAGAAACAGGAGAAAATTAGCTTTATTGTGCTACATAGAGTATAAATATACAATATAGTTTTTCAAACTATTGTTTGATTAATACGGTATTGAATATTGAGCTGCATAACATTCATATTCTGATCACTGTTATGATGTGCCAATGTCTCCTCACTAAATGTTACAAAACCATCATTCACAGACAAAGTTTATGAAATTGTTAACTCACGGTTTGTAATGCAGCTGCTCCTTCATCTTTCAACAACGTTTCTTCCAAGCTCAAATTGTGTTTATTCACTTATAATCATCTCATTTCTGTTTCGATGTGCTGCTGTGACATAAAGGCAAGATTTCTGAACAGCTAAGGCAAATGTGTAAGTATTAAAAAAAAAATGCTAGAGTTAACTTAGCCCTAATATAAAATTTCACAGATGTGACACACAGTATATAAATTAACATTAACCAGCTATGAATGTCTATTGTTAAGAAAAAGGTGCAGGTAATGAAGTGATTAGAAGCACGTGAAGAATCACACAGCATCTTCTCATTATTTATTTATTTATTTATTTATTTATTTATTTTGGCATTTTCATGTTATCACTCACTTATAATCTCATTTCTGTTTCTGTGTGCAGCTTTGACAAAGGAAGTGGAGAACTCTGAACAAGAAACACGTAAGTATTACATCTGATACAGCAAGTATCAAATGTGTTTTAAGAGATGTATGAATATCAGAATTGGCAACGGTTAGTAATTGTCAAATTATTTTATGTTTTTCTTCACTTTACTGTTTTCTTTAGTAAGCTGGTTAGCCCACTATTAGTTTTTGCTGTGATAATTGAAATTTGTTTAATTTAATTGAAGAATTATAAGTTTAATGTTATTTTACACACTATATATAACATTATTTCACAGTATATCAATACTGTGAGCAAATTACCCATATTGTAATATGAAATTTTGGCCACATCACTGTCCTCTGCTTTTACTTTAGCATCATTCTTAATGATCTGCTTAAAATTTTACTTCAGTCAATTAAACAATTTAACATTTAATAAATAAATGATGTGGGAAATATAGTTTATTGTTAATTCACATTAATGATGAATCTAACTAATGTAATTATATGTGCAGCTTTGATAGATGAAGTGAAGATTGTTGAACAAGAAAAAGGTAAGTATTACACTGATACCTGCAGAATGTTGAAAATAAACAGGCTCGTCACTTAACTGTATATACCTATAAATCTGTGTTTCCACGTGCTGTCACAAAACAAGAGACGAGTTCAGAGATGGAGAAAGGTGAAACAGACAGGAAAAGAGCCTTGTAGTCGGTTCACCAGTACTGAACATACTTGAGTTTGTACACATAGTGAATAGTTGTCTTTTAATTTAATATGTTAATGTAAAGAAAAGAAGTATCTTCATTTGTACAATAGTGTACACATGCGCTCTAGAAAGCTTTATTTTTATCCACTGTCTGCTCTATTTATAGAAGTCCAGCTGTACAGTGATAAAGAGGAAAATAGTATTTTAACAATTTCTGCCATAAAACAGCTCTAAAAATATATATATATAAATAAATAAATAGTGTCTATTTACTCTAAGTGCAAATATTCCATCTGGTCAGCAGAGGCTATTTACATTAACTCCACCCACCAATTCATCGTTGGGATAAACAACATTGCAAAAGATGCCTGTTTATCCATGACATTAGTGGCGTAGGGAGTAAGACACGAGGCAATTATTCTTAATGTGATGGACCTGAGTTCGAATCCACCTTTTGCCAAACTTGTTTTTCTCCTTTTCCCATCACAGATTGGAAAGGCATTTAGTTTCACTTAATAATAAAGTATTTATCGTGTAGGGTTAGGGGTAGGTGTAGGGAGGGCTTTATTGTCCCAATAAGGTGGCATTCATTTAATAATTGTAATAAAAATTATCTTTAATGCGCAATATGTTATTATTGCATACTGTTTTATAATGTACTACAAAACTGAGATATACCTATCTGCCAGTTTGCTAAAGAAAATGCAGATTTTTTTAGTGTCAATAGAATATAATTATTTGTGGTTAGTCTAACTAGAATATACCACTTTTTTGCATTTAGGCCGTGTGCCCACCAAAGTGTTCTTGCCAGCTGAAAATGCCAGGTGCTCTGTTGTAAATGCCTAGCTATGACACTTGAGGTGCTTTGGCTGCTATGATGTGGGATATGATATGATCTTCCCCCTTTCCTTCTCCAGGATGTCCGCGAGCACTGCCAACACCTTATCATGGCGCCACCTGTACCTCCCCTGTGTCAATGCAATCTTACACCCAGACAGAATATGCGCCATTGTTCCTTTCCCACCACATAACCTGCACACTGGGTCCTCCCTCCTCCCCCACCTGTGCAAGTTAACTGGGGTTGGTAAGGTGTCATACACTGCTCTGAGTAGAAAGGATATACGGAAGGGCTCCAGCTGCCACAGTTCGCTCCATGTGATTGTTCTCTTAGGGAGGTTCCACCTCGTCCATACGCCTTGAGTTACGAGCTCGATGGATTTTGCTCTTCTCCCTTCTTCCTCAAGGTTTCGGACTTCATCCAGAATCATAATTCTCTTCTCCCTAGGGCTGGACTTTGACCACTGCTGGAAATGGGCTGTTCCTAGTCCCTGTCTTCCAGTACAAGGGTTTCCAATGATTTCTTTGGTCCTAAGAGAACATTCCGCCAGGTCAATTGCAGTGCTGGCGGCCCACTTACGGCCAGATCTTGTTCTGACCCCTGCTTCCCTAGTGAGTTGGTCTCGAGAGTCCCTATATATCAGGGACAGTCTGCACTTGGCGACTTTAAACTCCTCCACCACTGATGACAAGGGAAGCTGGAGCTGGCCTGATCTTATGTAAAGCCCCACGGATGTAAAGCTTGGGGGTATTCCCAACCATCTTCTAAGGTGCTTGTTGAACTTCCTCTCCATTTCTTCAACAGTTGATAGGAGCACCTCATATACAGTGAGAAGCCACATGATATATATATATATATATATATATATATAAATTTACACTATTATGATCTATTCATATGTCCAACAAAATCCCCTGAATACAAACTGCCAAATAATCAGAAATGAATATAAGTGAATGAAACACTGTGTAACATGAGGTTTGGGTTTGCATTTTGGATGTTCACGTTTGGATTGTAAATAAACTGCACTTGGGTTCATCCACATCTCACCTTCAGTGGACTAATCGTTACACACTGTTTGTCCTAAAAGAAATGGGCAAGTTGTAATTCTTTTATCTTTTATCAAAGATCAATGTGGACTTTACTTTTAAGGTGCATGATTGAGTTCACAAATGTCATGTTCATTTGTGGGAAAAGAGCATGTGTTCAAACAAGATTTAACAGAAAATTTGTCAGAAGTGCTAATGACAATGTGTGATTTAAAGGATTTTGTACATTTTATTTCCAATGGTAATTTGACATTCATTATGATTTCTTAGAAATGACTACAGACTACAGACTTCTCTCTTTGGAATTTCTGTGATTGTCTCTGTGTTTCTTTTCAGAATCAACAGGAAAGGTGTGAATGAAGAAACTAGTGAATGAGCAGCAGAAGTGTCTGTGATTGCAGATTGATTTTGACTGCTATTAAATAACCCAGGCTAAATAAGCTAAATAATTCCAAATAAACTCCACATATAACGCATCAATTCTACATGGTAAAACTGTTTTGTTCTCCCTTTCTTTGCATGCGTGAGCAAAACACTGAGCTCTCTCAGTTAAGCAATGGCGAGTCCGGCACCTTAACACTACAGTTTACGATGTGTTAAATCTGCTGCACATTCATTGAGATGATTGTAGCGTGCCTAAAATACAAAGAGTAAAACTGAGTGAAACCAAGTTAAATATCCGTGTTAAACTTACACTATACTATACTATACTATACTATACTAAAACTTATACTAAACTTATACTGTACTACACTTATATGTAGATGGTTGCTGTGTCTCTTGAAAAGAATAAATACCTCTTAAAATTAACCTGTAAATGTCTGTGTGAGGGCACGTCTTAAAAAATCAAAGCGTGCCTTTTCATTTATTGCCCTCTTTGTAGTAGGTACATTTTAAAAATGTTTTCCCAACGAATCCTGGACTCCTGCTCAAAATGATAAATGAATATAATGACAGCTACAAAACTGCAACAATAAGCCTGCAAAGCTGTTGTTCCGTCCTGATGGATGACATCTAAGTGGAATCCCGAAAAATAAACCGTGGAACTTTGACCAATGAGAGGACAGCTTTCTAGCATGTGACTTGTATTAACACATTTGGTCCATTTAGAAAATTTGCCATGTGAAAGCCAACCACACTAAAAATAAAAAGCAACATCATAATAATTTGAATCCCCATTTCGGAAGCTTTTTTGTGGGGGGTGGGGGGGGGGGGTATTTTGTTCTTAATTTGTGTAAATTGTCCATTTTTTTTGGAATGAATTAGTGTGGAGGTGGGTGCCGTTTTCATTTGATCTTTTGATTTTAGTTAGCGAGTTTATTTTAATACTTTAATTGTGAATGTAATTGTAAATGAACTGTTTGGAGGGGTCATTTTTGTTGTTTTGGTCTCCCCAATTCCAATTTTGTGATAAGCTATCTCTTCCAACTCTAGCAACACATTTGTACAATTGCATATATAGGTTAATGAGGTGTTACATTTGTACACACACAAACAGATATGTTTCTGTATTATCTGAAAATAAAGTGGAACAATGAAAAAAACCAGAGGCTTAACTGTGTCATGCATTGAAATGTTTCTATGGGGACAATTGGTTGCTGCACAAGCATACTTTACGAGGGAAAAGACTACTCACACAGTACATTTAAACTCTTCTTCTTTTTGTGTATCCAGCATTGGTCTCTCAGTAATCTGCTTTTAAAGCAGAAGTAATTACTCCACCCCCTGAGTAACGTCATTACGGCAGCTCTACGTTTTAACCAATGCGGTTCAAACAATGGATCTGCAACAAAATAATGCTCCGGTTACTAACATAACCTTGGTTCCCTGAGATAACATTGCATGGAATCACATTTGGTGGAACTCTGTTTTCCTCTAAATACTGAAGCCTGATTTTTAAACGTTTGTGTAGCTGCCCATCCTATAGCACTTCAGCTCACCAAAATGGGTGGAGCTGACTGCCTATATAAGTCAGCATTGAATGCAATTTATTTCAATACTATTGGGGAATCTTTTGTTTGTTCTCGTTATCTAAATGAGCCAAGGTTATGTTAGTAACCGGAGCATTCCCTTTCAAAACGCAAAGCTGCCCATATACTTGACGTACTTGAGCAGGGGCTGAGTGTCTTGAGCGACAGGGGCTGTCGCTGAGCCCATAGGAGGAGATGCCTCACTATTTTGTAAAGAGACCACAACCCGAGGCTGTCCTAGTGATTTATGAAAGTCACCACTGTCATGTCTGAATGGATTAACCTGAACCGGATGTCTGAACCTGAGTTGGCGGCATCTGTCATAGCAACTTTTCTTCTGGAGGTCAGTCCCAATTGGACACCTGATACAGGTATGAAGCCTTAAGAAAAAAGTGCCCTAGACACCAGGCATAGGGCAGGACATGGGTTTGTAGCCAGTACTGCAGGGGCCGCATGTGGAGCAGGCTCAACAATATTACAGAAGATGGGGTTGCCATCAGACACAGGATCTTCTAGAAAGCATTGAGGGGTAGGAAAGCCAGTTCTTTAATTGATGCCGTTACACTCTTAAAAATAAAGGTGCTTTATAAGGTTCTTTACAGCAATGCCATAGAAGAACCATTTTTGGTTCCACAAAGAACCATCTCTTTATTAGCTTTTTAAAATCTGAAGAACCTTCTTTTGCCACAAAGAACCTTTTGTGAAACAGATGTTAAATGTTAAAGGTTCTTCATGGAATCATTCAGACAAAAAAGGTTATTCTATGACATCGTGAAGCACCTTTATTTTTAAGAGTGTAGCCACTGAATTGTCAGTGAGTGCCCCCATTTGGGCCAATTCTATAACTACCCCAAGAAAAGTGGCTCACCTGCTCAGAGACAGACAGCTCTTCGCCGAGTTGATTCTGAGCCCAAGAAGCTCTAGTCAGCTGGGGAGTATTGACCTGTGAGTACAGAGCTTGTGCTCCGACCAGGTTAGAACTAACTAATTATCAAAGTATTTCATGATGAGGATTTCTGTCTGCCTCAGAGGAAAAGAACTGCAACCATGCATTTGGTAAAGATGCATGGAGCCAGAGACAGTCCGAATGGAAGGACCGTAAGTTGTTATGTCTCCCCCTCGAATGTGAATCTTAAGAACGGTCTGTGATGGGGGGCCATCTGGATTTGAAACTTTTGAACTTGCGTGAGGATCTGCTTCAATGTCAGCATCCCTAAAAGCAGAATGATCTGGGCAGACTCGTCCATGGTGCAGAGGAGTTTGGCCTAGAAACCTGGAGGGCCACCATCGTATGGAGATGAATTGTATGGCTGAAATGCCATAGGTTTGTGCAGTAAAATTGAACACATCAGGCTTCAGGATTCTGAGAAAACCATGTTTCCTCTGAGTGTGGTTCCACACACAGTGAGAAATCGTTTCGAAAGGGAAGTACGGTTTCAGGAAACAGTTGTCACTACACCATTAATTTCCTTAATGCTGCAGTTAAGCAACGATCTGTGTCATTGTACAGGAAAAGAAATGGAGAAGCAGATAAGACTAGTGGTGGTGCTGATTCTGTTCCTCCTCTGACTGCAGAGGAAGAGAAAGTTTTGGCCATCCTAGAGCCTGACGCATTGAAAGGGATGACCTTTTCTGTTAGAGCTTTTGAAGAGCATTCCCTACTCCTCAAGAAATTCAGTAGGCTAATGAACAGTTCCACAACATTGCCAGCATCTCTAGAGTGATTGGCATTATTGATGGCAATCCCAGTGCCAAGCCCTGTGGTAAATGACCCCTTGTACAGTACATCTGCAGGAAGGGTTATTCAGTCATTAATGTACATGTATATAGTGTGTGATCACCTGGGGATCTTCACTGATGGCAAAATGGTGGAAAAATGGCCTCGAAGCACACATGACTCTTTTGTGATGGACAGTTTTTCAATTGTCCAGGTGATTTTTCATTTATTTGGGTGCATAAATTGTACAAATAGAGTGTGAGGACAACTCTGAACAGAACACAGCCTTGCTGCGGTGAAATCACCTCAAACAAGACACAACTAACCACAGGAGGGCACAATAAACGCAAGTCTATGTTCTATAATCTTTAAAAATGTTATAGATCAGCATACTATGATTGTTATTTGAAGCAGGTCTAAATAAAGCGAACTTTCCAAAGCTTTCCTGGTCAGTTTCTGCTCTGGTTTTCACAAATCATCTTTCTCTCACACGTTCACATGCAAATAAGCAGAACCATCTGCACCTTTTTGCCACATGTGACTACTGAGAGCTTCAGTTTCGTGTGGCACTGCTTACCAATGTTTGTTCTAGCAGAAGTGCATTAAACTGCATATTGCAATACAGTATTTGTATAGTGCTTTTTACCACACATTGTTACAGAGCAGATTTACAAAGAACAGAGCTTTACACTGCATTTCTGGATCTGATGTCATAAACTACAAAAGCAATAGCAGCCATGCCCACCAGAGCAGTGATGACCAACCGGATCACAGCTTCAGTAACACCACAACAGTTTATTTCTAGAGGAGAAAATTAGGACTTTAATTAGGTTTTTAAAGAAGGTTAATGAGTTTTTTTATTTATTTATTTTTATTTAATTTTATTATTATTACTATTTTTAATACTGGAATTTATACCAGGTACCAAACAAATGCTAATATCAACACTGACGTACCTGAACAAATGTAAAAGAGTTGACTCGTGTCCAGATGTTGAGTCTGGTTACTGATGGGATTGGTGATCACACAGCTGTAGGTGTTTTTATCATTATATTTCACCGCCAGATGTAAAGAGACACTGCTGATGAGATGAGACACGCTGATGCTGGACAATAAACGGTTTCCTTTGTACCAGGAGAGAGTCACATCACTCACATTCACCACTGAACACAGCAATGAACAATATGATGATGATGATGATGAAGAACATTGTGAGTAGTCTCTAGTGATGACAGGAATGAGCAGACGAGCTGGAGCATAAACAGAAATAATAAGTTAAATAAGTTAAAAATTAGATTTCTCCGAAAAAAATGGAAGAAAATCCATAGGGAAAAAATAAAAACGAATGTATGCATAACTCAGCATGAGCCCAGGAATCTGAGAAACATTATGCTTCTAGAACAACCAAAACATCAGAAGAATAATAATAACAATACATACAGCTTGTCCAATATATACATATTTAACAATACTTTACACGTACATGTTTGTTTTCCCCAACTGAGACCAGTGTTATAAAAAGCAGGCAAAATTCTACTTCCAATCTACTGAATCATTTCAAATAATAAATATTTTAACATTGTGATTTTGTGTCAATAAAACAATTTTAAATGGACAAGTTACTCACAATACACTGTAACATTGAATTTCTTCACTCTGTCCTCCGGCCCTCCTTTAATGTTTAGTTCATAAAGTCCAGAGTTTGTGGTTCTGGTGTTTCTGATGGTCAGAGATCCAGTCTGATTGTCCAGCTGCAGTCTGTCTCTGAAACTCCCATCAGTACCATTAAATAATGAGATCACATTGGCGTCTAAGAGTGCAATGAGAACACCTTGATCTCCAAATTTCCACAGTATCTTATTTCTCCGTATTACAGTAACATCAGTGTTCAGAGTGACAGATTCTCCCTCCATCACAGATACTAACTTGATTTCATCTGTCTCAGCACCGAACACACCTGCAGAACAAAACAAAGTTACAGACAGTTACAGGAAAATAACTATTTTTAAATAGTCATTTTTTTCTCTGTGTCAAGAGTTTGAAATGTCCAGATATGTTTTAAGCTAATAACAACAAATGTGCGCTTAGAAGACAGTAGCATTTTAATCTGTATTACAAGTGTCAAACCTTAAGTTTATAGACAACATACCAAGGAGATTCCACGAATAATAAAGCAAGGCAAAGAGGTGAAACATTTTCTTCTTTTTGTCTCCAGTATATCCTATCAATTGGCAAAAAAATGTTATATCGATACGAACACGAACCTCCAAAATTCTTTAAAAATCCACGAGACTTGTAATTACATTACAGAGAATCTGACAGCAAGAGTCGTCTATGGTGAAGTGATGTTGTGAAGGTCGACAGTCAGTGAGAATAAACGCACCTTTCACTTGTGTCAAAGTAAACCCAGGAAACATGAAGCAGAACTTTCAGTGGTGTAGTTTTTCCCTTTTCGTACCTGAGTTACGTGTATCTTGTAATAAGTTGAGCAAGTCTGCATCCTCTCAAGCCGTCTTTCCACCGTCTCCAAAACATTCGCATGTGATTGTCGCCTCCTGGTGGCAGTCGCATTAAACTTTCAATTTGGTCGTGAAGCACAGTGGTCACTTATAGCTGAGGTTGGTGATGGTGTCCAGCTTGGTGGACACAACATGGCTAGTCAAAATATATTCATATGATTCATACGAATTCATACGATTATTAATTACGATTATCACAATTTACATTTAATGATGTTTTGAATAGCTTTATATCATTGTTTGAATGATACATTGACTGCATTTTATATATAAATTGTATATATTCTTTAAATATAAAAAGTACAAATGTAAAAATGAAAACAATGATAATAATAATAATGATAATAATGATAATAATAATAATAATAATAATACAAATTTGTATTAATTGGATTAATTGGATTAATATTATTTGATATTTATATTAAGACTACATATTAAAGATATTACATCTGTGCAATTTATACATGTTGTGACTACTTTTGTTGTTGTTGTTGTTGTTGTTGTTCAGAGAAAGCAAAATTGTACTCCATATTTTATATCTGCGACAGCCTTCTCCACTATGACGTCACTTTTGCAGCGCATACCTTTGCGCTGCGGTGTTACAATATATTCAGTTCCTGAAATATTTGGTGGCGCTTACGTGAATATTCATCAGGATACTCTATTGTGGGCGGGACCATCAAGTACAGGTGAGTGGAACAGAAATTAGCGTGAGCGCCTCAGATCGCGTTTTGTCTTATGGATTAGTTCAAGATGGTTGAACGATTATTTCAAATTGAACGAAGTTAAGCTTAAACTACTCCTATGACCGTTCACATTTTGTAAATAATTAATCATTTATGCAACATGTGTTTCTTAGTACTCTGTTTACCTGAACGATTACAGAACTGATCACTATTTAGGTAGCGTTGAAAGACAAACAAAAAAAAAAGGCATATTTTTCCAAATATCTCCCTGATTACTTGTTGTCATTCTATGACAATAGAACTGTAGGTTTCTCATGAATTACTGACATTAAGCTTTTTAAATGTCTATGATTTCATGTTTAAATAAATATTTACAAATATGTTTTATTCTGTTTTTTTTATTTAGTAAACATTTTGGCACAAAAATTGTCTGTTACTAATGAGGTTAGAAATGGGAAAAAGCACGCAAAAATGCAATTCCAAGTTCTTGTGTGATCTTGAGCTATCAGCCTATAATGTAAAGGTTATTTTTATAATATAAAGACAACATTGGGAGACACAGAAAAAAAAATATATATATATATATATATTTTATAATATATTTTATAAATATTTATTTAAACATGAAATCTTAAACATTTAAAAAACTTAATCTCAGTCATTCATGAGAAATGTACAGTTCTACTGTCATAGAATGTCAACAAGTAATCTGGGAGAAATTCAGAGAAATATGCCTTTATTGTGTTTGTCTTCCGACGCTACCTAAATAGTGATCAGTTCTGTAATCGTGCAGGTAAACAAAGTACTGAGAAACACATGTCACAGAAACAATTAATTATTTACAAAATGTGAACGGTCATAGGAGTAGTTTAAGATTAATTTCGTTCAACTTCATTACCTGCTTGAAATAATCTGTCAAACAAAAGGCGATTGAGGCGCGCACACTAATAATTTCTGTTCCATTCGCCTGTACTTGATGGTCCCGCCCACGATGGGGTAACCTGATGAATATTTACGTAAGTGTAACCCATTGGAACCAAATATTTCAGGAACTGAATATATTAACCGGTCGACGCAGCGTCGACGTAGATGTGACTCACAAACGTCAAAAACTGAGAAGCCGAGATTTGTAACCACAACCTTTCGTATTAGACTCAACTCTCACTCAACGTCATAACAATATGAAGATTGTGTCTTCAATGTTTTTATCCATGTTCGTCATTGACGGTAAGTGTTTGAATTCTGATTTTATTTGCTTTCGGTTTCAGTTTACTACGGAATTACCTGGTGTGTGTGACCAGTGCTGGATTTAAATGCTCATTAACTCATTAACTATCATAACTGTGACGTTTGAATACTTTCAAGTCAGTATGCTAAAAGTTCATGTCAATGATATCACTGAAATATGCTACAACACTGAGAATGAAATAATTAGTTCTTAAAACAGTGACGATCAAATCACTACCACTCGTCTTGGCTGCTACATTTATTAAGTTAAATTTAACCTGTCCTTTGTGAAATTCCTAATATCCCCCTATTTACTTAAAACTGGTGCTGACACATATTTGAAGAGTTCAGATGCAAACCAGCTATAAGCCTCCTCGGTCAAAAATGAGATGATACTGAGTGAATGCTCAGTCAAATATTCATCATATTCAATATATCAAATATTTTTACTTCAAGCTCGCTAAATCCCAGGTCAGCTCAATTAGAAGTGCCGGTGTGGTAACGTTTTAGATTAGATTAGAGCCCGCAATGTACCGCGTAATTAAACTGAACTTACATTGTACCTATTTGTAACTATAGAGTACCTCAATAGTACCTACTCGTAGGTATAAGGGAACAATATGCAACGTTTGGGGAATAAGGGGGTAATAACCAGCTAAATTATGAAGCATTTATACTGTAATTATTGTATAACCAAAGAGCACCTATTCTGAAATTACGTGGTATGTATGACACACAGACCGAAATATTCATAACTTACAGCTGAACTAACGTGTAGGTAAACAGAAACAATATGCAATGTTTGGGGGATAAGGAGGTAATGACTTGGAAAATTAAAAGTATTTATGCTGTTAATATTTCATAAGTAAGCCGTAACTATTCTAAGATTACGTGTTGTGCATGACCTACCTTGTTAGGCAACAACAGCATGATTTAAAACAAGTTGCCTTATTGTAATAACACAAAAAAATATGATGCAGTATATTTTTACACTACGGTCTGGGTACTTATTGTATTATTACAACATATATCTTACATGACATTGATACAAGTAAACTGTAGTATACTATAGTATCATTTTGTAATTAGAGTAAAGTTAAGTTAACAAAGGAATATTTTTATTATTTAACAAAATTTTAACAGAACTTTTCTAAGAACAGAATGCAGAAAATAATTTACAGCCATTTATACAAAGTACAAACAACAGTAAAACAAACAAACAAAAAACAAAACAAATAATTTTCTAAATTTATTTTTAATAGGCATGCTGTCAATTTTTCCTTTCAGCTGTGGGCAGGAGCGGACAAATTTCTGGAGATCTTTTGCATATACTTGCAAAGTTGTCCCTGCAGTATATGAGGGAGCAGAAAAGTCCTCCCACTCTGATGCAATTTTCACCTCTGATCAGAATTAGAGAAAAAGATAATAATAATAATAATAATAATAATGATGATAATTAATCAATACATCAATATGTGTTCATACATGTCAATTTTGCATAATGTAAAGAAGTGTTGCACAAAGCTTATATTTAACCAAATATAAAAATAATCTGTGTCCTCACAGAAGTATATATAAAGCAATAAATAATAAAATAACAAAGGACTACAAAACTTACACTGGTAACTGGAAAATAACAAACAAGAACTTAATAGAAAAACTAAATAACATGCACTCCACTCTGATGGGCTAAAACATGTTAATAATGTAGTTAAAAATAAATAAATAAATAAAACATTGTTACTATAGTAAAAACAATGGGTACCACAAAATTGTGGTTGAAACCTCTTCAGCCCTGCTGCATATTTTGCAATTTTACAGAATTAGACATACCTGAATTTAAAAGAGTGCCATACCCACAAACATTAGATTAAATTGATAAAAATAGTCTCTATGTACAGAAAACCCTTTAACTTAAATTTTAACACATGGTGTTGTTTTATTGTATTTGTTCATAATTTTTACAACAAACATAAATGGAAAAAAAGTCGGAAATAAATTCATTTTTTTGAGGAAAACCAGGATTTTTCTTCATACAGTGGACTTTCTTGGTGGCCAGGGAATTGAAGGTTAAAAACACAGTTTCAATGAAGCTTCAAAGGGGTCTACCCGATCCTAGCTAGGATATTATCTATCTATA
>CM070028.1:33435719-33477251 GCA_036247105.1 Cirrhinus mrigala
CCACCCAGCAAAAACTCGTCGAAAAGACGTCGAAAGGACGACAATGCCAGACGTCTAAACAACGTGAAAATTTGGTCGAAAAGTGAAAGACGAAAAGACGTCTATAAAAAGACGTCCAAATTACGTCTAAATATGGTTGTAAAGTGAAAGTTAAAAAGACGTCTTTTTCAGGCCGAATTTCAACCGTTATTCATGATTATATTTATCTAATATTCAAAATAAGACAATTCACAAAAGAGTACTAGAACATTTATTGACACATTAAATACATCTTTCAAGTAAAAAACACTTTCCTGATCACAAATTAAGCCTGCATTTGATTAAACATACCGTAAAAACAGTACAATTATAAAATATAACTGTTTTCTATATGAATACATTGTGAAAGGTAATTTATTCATGTGAACTACATTTTCATCATAATTACTCCAGTATTCAGTGTCACATGACCCTTCAGAAAATATTTTTAATATGATTTGCTGCTCAAGAAACATTTCAGATTATCAATGTGGAAAACAGTTGTGCTGCACAATATTTTTTGTGGAAAACATATTTTTAGTATTCTTCAAGTAGAACTTTCAAAGGAGCAGTATTTATCTGAAACTGATTTTTCAAAACAATAATCTTTGAAATACTGAAAATGTTTAAAACACAGGACAATGACCAATTCTAACCACATTAGAACACATCTCACCCAAAAAAATGCCAATTTTGCCATTAATTACTTACTCTCATGTCACTCCAAACCCATAAAAAACCTTTGTGCAGAATGCAAATAAAGATATTTTTAACAGATGCCTTATGTATGCAAAAAACAGCAACAACAACAAAATTACATCTTTATTCATACATTAGGTATCTCCAACACATTTTCAGAAAAGCACCTTAAGATTTTTGTTTGTGTGTGAATAAAAATGCAATGTTTTTTGTGCATATAAACCATTCACATCACTTCATAAAATTAAGGTTAAACAACTGGAGTCACATGGATTACTTTAATGCTGTCTTTACTACCTTTCTGAGGCTCGAAAATGGTAGTTGAATAAACTGTGAAATAGAGGGACAGAAATTTCTCAGATTTCATTAAAAAGATCTACATTTATGTTTCAAAGATGACCAAAAGTTTTACAGGTTTGGAAAGACATGAAGGTGAGTGCTGAAAATTTTTGGTTTAACCTAACACATTAGTTAAACAGTTCCCTCAGGGGCATCAGTAGATCTCTGCCTGATCTCTGATCTTCTGCTTCTTCTGCTCCTTCCACCATCCCAATCCTGGATTTTTGAGCCACGACAAAAGTGTCCACTTTAAATGCTTTAGCCTGGCTGCTTTTTCTCCAGCATCTAAAAATGAGAAAGAAAACAAGAACCAAAATGTAAATGTTAAAAACAAACAAACAAATAAACAAAAGAGTGGGAACTGACTTACAGCATGAGAACAATTTTCTAGAATTTTCAACACAGTTTTATGTCACTTCCTATATATGCATCACAAATGTGGTACATTTAAAATTACTATGCAAGTACTAAAAGAATTCAGTTGCTGAAATGTTAAATGGACAGTACATAAGAACTGTACTGAAACAGTGTTCCCTACAATGGTTATAAAAGTCGAAACATATATAAATACTGAGAATGTGTTTGACATTTAAAAAAAAAAAAAAAAAAAAAAACTTACACAGCAAAAGATGCAGTGACCTGTGGCTGAATGGACTTTGGTTTTATTTAGCTGTGATTGAAACAAAAGGGAATAGAAAATAATAACATCACTGAATATGAGTCAAATATTGCATATTTCTGTTCAAATGAAAGTGTAATCATTCTTCATGAGTGATTATTAACTAATTAGTGTGTCAGGGGTTCTTCTCAACTCTGGCCCTCAAAGTCCATTGCCATACAGAGGGTGCGTCTCAATCACCTTAATAGATTGCTAGGTTGTGAATTGATAAATTGTGTTTACAAATTCAGACATTGATAAGGACAGTGGCTCACTACACACTGGTGACTATTTCCATCCTCACTGTACAGCATCACTACTGATATTTACACACAGCATTAAAATGAATATCTCTTTTAATGCTATTTACAGTACATTAAGATAAATACTTTGTTACATGAATGTGCAAGATTTCAGCCATAAATAAATTGTAAATGTTTGCTAGATTAGACATTACCTGTCTAGAGGTATATGTTTATGCTGAAATATGATATTGGTTTGTGTTTTAAAATCAGTCGCATGTCATTTTGTAGTGAATTATCTCTTAAGTTTTGAGCTTCAGAACTTCCTATAAGGGAACGTAGTGAGCATCGACGCTTCCTAGTTTTCACAGCTATTTAGGGAGCACACATTTCAGTGCACAGTAAAAATTGTGATTAAGGCATCCCTTAAAGGAGAAGTCCACTTCCAAAACAAAGATTCACAGATAATGTACTCACCCCCTGGTCATCCAAGATGGCCATTTTTTTGAGGAAAACATTTCTGCATTTTTCTCCATATAATGGACTGATATTGTGCCCCGATTTTTAAATTCCATAATACAGTTTAAATGCGGCTTCAAACGATCCCAAATGCGGTTGTAAATGATTCCAGCCGGGGAAGAAGGGTCTTATCTAGCGAACCAATCAGTTATTTTCACTAAAAGAATACAATTTAAAATACTTTTTAATCTCAAACTCTCGTCTTGCCTTTCTCTCCCTGAACTCTGTGTATTCTGACTCAAGACAGTTAGGGTATGTCGAAAAACTCCAATCGTATTTTCTCACTCAACTTGAAAAATAATTTCGAAATCATCCTACATCACTGCAGAAGTACCGACCCAGTCTTTGCAAAGTGAACATGCAAAGAAGATCAAACACCCTTAACAAAAAAAGGTAAAACAGCGATATAAGACGATTTTGAAGTTGAGGGAGAACATTAGATAGGAGTTTTTCGACATACCCTAACTCTTATGAACCGGAACAAAACAGAGGTTAGGATGAGCAAGATAAGACAAGCATTTGACATTAAAAAGTATTTAAATTGTATTATTTTTATTAAAATAACCAATCGTTACGCTAGATAAGACCCTTCTTCCTCGGCTGGGATCGTTTACAACTGCATTTGGGATCGTTTGAAGCCGCATTTAAACTACATTTTGGAAGTTCAAAATCGGGGCACCATATCAGTCCATTATATGGAGAAAAATGCTGAAATGTTTTCCTCAAAAACATAATTTCTTTACAACTGAAGAAAGAAACACATGAACATCTTTGATGACAAGGGGGTGAGTACATTATTTGTAAATTGTTGTTCTGGAAGTGGACTTCTCCTTTAACCACTGACTAATGATCAAGGGACCTGAGAGATACACACCCATAGTTTAGGCAAATTTATAGTTAAACTGAAGACCTTGATTAGTTTGTTCAGACGCACTGGACTAGGTTGGAGCAAAACACTGCATGTAAGTGGACCTCGAGTGACAATGTTGAGATCTCCTGAAATATTTTCTTAACATGACAATTCAGAGAGGCAGGATGACTGCTAGATTGATGACTTACAACTCTGGTTTCCAGTCCTCGTTATTGAGGACTTATTGCGGACTGGGTACTGAAGTTCTGCAGAGTTTCTGGTGATCCTTGATCAGCTGCTCAGGTCTGCTTAACTGGTGTTGGAGCTATCAATCCACTGAAAATAAGAAGCAATATGAAGTCACAGATGCATTTTTATTTATTCTTGTTAGTCTTACTATATTCTTAAAATAAGTTATCATTACCTTGTGTTTTATTGATGATTTTCAGTCTCTGAAATAGAAAAGTTCTATTAGTTATGAATGGCATCATACCAGTTTTAACACCGTGAGCAAAATGCATACAACATACGATACAATACGATAGAACCTATTATAATCAGTGATGCTGTCTACACTGGATGAGGCACGGCGCAACACTACAAATCCCCGACAGCAAACTGATGCCGCGTTCTATTTACCATGTACTGACACAAAGTTCAAATGATTTTCAATGGTCGCTCTGGTTTGCATCCAGCATAGACAGACAATCTACGTCATTGTGCATTGCATTCTTGGTATACAATACAAATCACCAAAGGTAAAAAGAAAAAAAAAAAAAAATCTGTTTACGTTAATATTTTTAAGAGCTTCTTGCACTTTATTAGAATAAATGGACTAATATTTGTCTCCCTTGTGTTATTAACATTTGTGGTCAGTTTTATGTTTTTGAAATAAGTCTCTTATGTTCACCAAGAAAACTGCATTTATTTGATCATAAATAAAAACAGTAATGTTTATTATTACAATTTAAAATAACTGTTTTCTATGCAAATACATTGTAAAATGTAATTCATCATAAACAGAATGCGGTAGCAGCTTACTGTAGTGGATTTGTCGTGTCGCTCCTCGCCGCATCCAGTATAGACAGCATCAATGATTATAATGGGTTCTACTGTATTTTGTCGCGTTGCTCGCGTCCAGTGTAGACACGGTGTAAGCATAATGATGCTGCAAAATCAGGTTAGATCACTTTTTAAAACATACTGAAATAGAAAATAGTTATTTAAAAATGGTAATTTCACAATATTACAGTTTTACTGTATTTTATTCAAATAAATGCAGCAGTTGTTGCCATAAAAGACTTATTTCAACTACATGACAAATCTGACCTTTAAACTTTTGAATGGTAGTGTATGTTTAAGGTATTACTTACTGGTCATATGGTTCATAATGTCTAGAGATGTTCTTCGACAGGAGATACGCTCCAACTCTAGTGCACGGCCATTAGCATGGAAGATTCTAGGAAGGAACATAAACAATCTGGAACATAAACAATCTGTCAACAATATTTATTATACAATGTCGGGTTTATTAGAAGTAAACTATAGCAAAGGTGAAATGCAGAAAAAAAAAATATATATATATATAGAATATACAAAACAATATTTAATAACAGAATTTACATTTTTTGGTTTACTTATTTAATGCTCATATACAGTGTTACTTATGTTTGTATGTTAAAGTCCTTTTAAAATAACTAACAAGCAAACAAACATAAAAGTATATAGATATATATAATTTTGCAAAAGAAAATTACAGATGCGTGGTGATATAGGCTAAATATATTATGAAAGATACATATAAAGTAATTTAATAAGCTTTCTCAGATCACCTGTGTTTTTTATATCTTTGTCAGCAGTTCTCTTCAGAAATTTTCAAATCAGGAACTTTTCCTGTGTCGTAGAAGTTTTTTTCTGAAACTGCTGAAGTCACAGGACAAGTGGAATCAATATTTGTTTACCATGAAAGGTCAAAACATGCTTAAAGTACTTTTGTATCCGATTAACCGTATATTGCATACTTCTAGGTTAAATAAATTAGCTTACTTCCTTTCATCCAATGACAAACTGCCTGCAAAACCTTTATTAAAAAAAAAGCAAAACAGCAAGTAACGTTAATTAAGATGACATTAAAAGCCCAAACTTTCATAAACAAGAGCTCAAGTCAATAGTTAACCTAACTTACCTCTTATAGTTAGCATTATGGTTCAGATGCTAACAGACTTTTTCTGAAGACAATAAACCATTTCTATAAAGTAAATATTCAACAGAAGTGTATCATTTACATGAAAGAAAGTGTCAGGAACACATGCATGTACTATTTGTGTAATATTAGAGACTAAACTTACCTGAAATTTGTGAAAACAACAGTGGAAGATGTGTTTTGCTGCTCGACAGTTGAGTTTCCGCCCCATTTCTATGGTAACTCCTTCCGCTCCAGACTTGAATGTTCAGTGTGCGCACCCATTAAAGCAAGCAGATGTCACGCAGAATGTATAAATGTCATGATAAAGTAATATTATCTTATAAAATACACAATGTAAATGAAGGAAAACACTTACTTAAATACATATTTTAAATGAGATAAAACATTTACTTCTAGTGTTTTCCTTTCTAGTGTTTAGGTGCACACAGCATATTAATATCATCATGAAGTAATATTACACATAATGTAAATGAAGTAAAACATTTACTTTTGGCATTTTCCTTGACAAAACCAGCTTTCCTGTCTGCTCCACATTGTGATTGAAAAAAAATATCTCTCTGAGAAAAAGTTCAGGAGAGTACAGCACATAAATATCACTATTAATCCATATGACGTTATAAAACACAAATTTTAAATGAGATAAAACACTTACTGCAAGTGTTTCCCTGTTAAAAGCGACCTCCACGTCAGCACTGTATAGCATTTAATATCTGTGAGAAAATTTAGGATAATTTAGGGCGCACGTCATATAAATATCATCATTAAGTAATATTATCTTATGAAATGCATAATGTAAATGAAGTAAAACACTTACTTTTGGCATTTTCCTTGACAAAACAAACTTTACCGTCTGCTCCGCGTTGTGATTGAAAGAAAATATCTCTCTGAGAAAAAGTTTAGGAGAGAACAGCACATAAACATCACTATAAATCAATATGACGTTATAAAATAGATATTTTAAATTACATAAAACATTTACTTCTAGTGTTTCCCTGTTAAGGCGACCTCCACCTCAGCACTGCATAGCAATTCAGATCTATGAGAAATGTTTAGGTGCACACAGCATATTAATATCATCATACAGTAATAGTACACATAATGTAAATGAAGTAAAACACTTTTCCTTAATAAAACCAACTTTCCCATCCGCTCCGCATCGTGATTGAAAGAAAATATCTGAGAAAAAGTTCAGGAGAGCACAACACAGAAATACGGTGGTCATAATTATTATACATAATGTAAATGAGGTAAAACACTTACTTTGTGTCTTCCTTGATGAAACCAACTGTCCTGTCTGCTCCACATCGCGAGTGAAAGGAAATAACGTTATCTCTCAAAGAAAAAGTTTCGGGGTAACATTAATTGCACAGCGCTCTCGTCTGTTCCGCATGGCGAGTGGGAAAAAAAATGTCTTTGAGAAAAGTTTAGCGGCATACAGCACATTAATATCATTATAAAACGATATGATATTACAAAACACATTTTGTGCGTAAGATTAAACACTATATTTTGTTGTTTCCCGTCCTCATATGCTCCGCATTGCGAGGAAAGAAAATGGCGTCTGTAAAAAATATTTCAAATGGGTGAGGCGCGCACACGAGGAAATATCCCGGATGTGAATTACTACTAAATCCGACGGACCAAACAACGACCAATTTTCAACGTCGATTTTGGGGCAACTTTGGACCAAAATTAGACGGACCAAACAAAGACCAATTTTCAACGTCGATTTTTGGGCTAAATCAGGACTAAATCCGACGGACCAAACAACGACCAGTTTTCAACGTCGATTTTTGGGCTAAAAGAAGTCCGACTTGATTTAGCCCAAAAAACGACGTCCAAATGACGTCTGGTGTTGGGTGGGTCGACGTCTCCGACGTCGCCAGTACTTCTGCCGGGGTCCCAACGCATTGTGGCATATGGATTCATATGATAAACTCAAGCCGTACGGCATTGCAATTAATGGTTGCATTGACAGCTTCAGTCGGTTTGTGTTGTGGATGGAAGCGTACAATACATTCACGTAAAAATACGACTTTATTTTCGTAATTTTGACTTTATTTCTCAAAATACTACGATTTTAATATCGTATTACTACGAGTTTATTCTCAAAATATTTCGACTTTTTTCTCGTAACATTTCGACTTTATTCTCGTAAGCTTTCGACTTTATTCTCGTAGTTTCGAGTTTATTCTCGAAATATTACGAGTTTAATCTCGTAATCTTAGATTTTTTTTTTTTTTTTTTTTTTTTTTTTTAAGGTGGTACTAAAACGCCGTCGTATATTACAGCTGAAGAAACAGGAGAAAATTAGCTTTATTGTGCTACATAGAGTATAAATATACAATATAGTTTTTCAAACTATTGTTTGATTAATACGGTATTGAATATTGAGCTGCATAACATTCATATTCTGATCACTGTTATGATGTGCCAATGTCTCCTCACTAAATGTTACAAAACCATCATTCACAGACAAAGTTTATGAAATTGTTAACTCACGGTTTGTAATGCAGCTGCTCCTTCATCTTTCAACAACGTTTCTTCCAAGCTCAAATTGTGTTTATTCACTTATAATCATCTCATTTCTGTTTCGATGTGCTGCTGTGACATAAAGGCAAGATTTCTGAACAGCTAAGGCAAATGTGTAAGTATTAAAAAAAAAATGCTAGAGTTAACTTAGCCCTAATATAAAATTTCACAGATGTGACACACAGTATATAAATTAACATTAACCAGCTATGAATGTCTATTGTTAAGAAAAAGGTGCAGGTAATGAAGTGATTAGAAGCACGTGAAGAATCACACAGCATCTTCTCATTGTTTATTTATTTATTTATTTATTTATTTATTTATTTATTTAGGCATTTTCATGTTATCACTCACTTATAATCTCATTTCTGTTTCTGTGTGCAGCTTTGACAAAGGAAGTGGAGAACTCTGAACAAGAAACACGTAAGTATTACATCTGATACAGCAAGTATCAAATGTGTTTTAAGAGATGTATGAATATCAGAATTGGCAACGGTTAGTAATTGTCAAATTATTTTATGTTTTTCTTCACTTTACTGTTTTCTTTAGTAAGCTGGTTAGCCCACTATTAGTTTTTGCTGTGATAATTGAAATTTGTTTAATTTAATTGAAGAATTATAAGTTTAATGTTATTTTACACACTATATATAACATTATTTCACAGTATATCAATACCGTGAGCAAATTACCCATATTGTAATATGAAATTTTGGCCACATCACTGTCCTCTGCTTTTACTTTAGCATCATTCTTAATGATCTGCTTAAAATTTTACTTCAGTCAATTAAACAATTTAACATTTAATAAATAAATGATGTGGGAAATATAGTTTATTGTTAATTCACATTAATGATGAATCTAACTAATGTAATTATATGTGCAGCTTTGATAGATGAAGTGAAGATTGTTGAACAAGAAAAAGGTAAGTATTACACTGATACCTGCAGAATGTTGAAAATAAACAGGCTCGTCACTTAACTGTATATACCTATAAATCTGTGTTTCCACGTGCTGTCACAAAACAAGAGACGAGTTCAGAGATGGAGAAAGGTGAAACAGACAGGAAAAGAGCCTTGTAGTCGGTTCACCAGTACTGAACATACTTGAGTTTGTACACATAGTGAATAGTTGTCTTTTAATTTAATATGTTAATGTAAAGAAAAGAAGTATCTTCATTTGTACAATAGTGTACACATGCGCTCTAGAAAGCTTTATTTTTATCCACTGTCTGCTCTATTTATAGAAGTCCAGCTGTACAGTGATAAAGAGGAAAATAGTATTTTAACGATTTCTGCCATAAAACAGCTCTAAAAATATATATATATAAATAAATAAATAAATAGTGTCTATTTACTCTAAGTGCAAATATTCCATCTGGTCAGCAGAGGCTATTTACATTAACTCCACCCACCAATTCATCGTTGGGATAAACAACATTGCAAAAGATGCCTGTTTATCCATGACATTAGTGGCGTAGGGAGTAAGACACGAGGCAATTATTCTTAATGTGATGGACCTGAGTTCGAATCCACCTTTTGCCAAACTTGTTTTTCTCCTTTTCCCATCACAGATTGGAAAGGCATTTAGTTTCACTTAATAATAAAGTATTTATCGTGTAGGGTTAGGGGTAGGTGTAGGGAGGGCTTTATTGTCCCAATAAGGTGGCATTCATTTAATAATTGTAATAAAAATTATCTTTAATGCGCAATATGTTATTATTGCATACTGTTTTATAATGTACTACAAAACTGAGGTATACCTATCTGCCAGTTTGCTAAAGAAAATGCAGATTTTTTTAGTGTCAATAGAATATAATTATTTGTGGTTAGTCTAACTAGAATATACCACTTTTTTGCATTTAGGCCGTGTGCCCACCAAAGTGTTCTTGCCAGCTGAAAATGCCAGGTGCTCTGTTGTAAATGCCTAGCTATGACACTTGAGGTGCTTTGGCTGCTATGATGTGGGATATGATATGATCTTCCCCCTTTCCTTCTCCAGGATGTCCGCGAGCACTGCCAACACCTTATCATGGCGCCACCTGTACCTCCCCTGTGTCAATGCAATCTTACACCCAGACAGAATATGCGCCATTGTTCCTTTCCCACCACATAACCTGCACACTGGGTCCTCCCTCCTCCCCCACCTGTGCAAGTTAACTGGGGTTGGTAAGGTGTCATACACTGCTCTGAGTAGAAAGGATATACGGAAGGGCTCCAGCTGCCACAGTTCGCTCCATGTGATTGTTCTCTTAGGGAGGTTCCACCTCGTCCATACGCCTTGAGTTACGAGCTCGATGGATTTTGCTCTTCTCCCTTCTTCCTCAAGGTTTCGGACTTCATCCAGAATCATAATTCTCTTCTCCCTAGGGCTGGACTTTGACCACTGCTGGAAATGGGCTGTTCCTAGTCCCTGTCTTCCAGTACAAGGGTTTCCAATGATTTCTTTGGTCCTAAGAGAACATTCCGCCAGGTCAATTGCAGTGCTGGCGGCCCACTTACGGCCAGATCTTGTTCTGACCCCTGCTTCCCTAGTGAGTTGGTCTCGAGAGTCCCTATATATCAGGGACAGTCTGCACTTGGCGACTTTAAACTCCTCCACCACTGATGACAAGGGAAGCTGGAGCTGGCCTGATCTTATGTAAAGCCCCACGGATGTAAAGCTTGGGGGTATTCCCAACCATCTTCTAAGGTGCTTGTTGAACTTCCTCTCCATTTCTTCAACAGTTGATAGGAGCACCTCATATACAGTGAGAAGCCACATGATAATATATATATATATAATATAATAAATATAATATATATAAATATATAAATATTTACACTATTATGATCTATTCATATGTCCAACAAAATCCCCTGAATACAAACTGCCAAATAATCAGAAATGAACATAAGTGAATGAAACACTGTGTAACATGAGGTTTGGGTTTGCATTTTGAATGTTCACGTTTGGATTGTAAATAAACTGCACTTGGGTTCATCCACATCTCACCTTCAGTGGACTAATCGTTACACACTGTTTGTCCTAAAAGAAATGGGCAAGTTGTAATTCTTTTATCTTTTATCAAAGATCAATGTGGACTTTACTTTTAAGGTGCATGATTGAGTTCACAAATGTCATGTTCATTTGTGGGAAAAGAGCATGTGTTCAAACAAGATTTAACAGAAAATTTGTCAGAAGTGCTAATGACAATGTGTGATTTAAAGGATTTTGTACATTTTATTTCCAATGGTAATTTGACATTCATTATGATTTCTTAGAAATGACTACAGACTACAGACTTCTCTCTTTGGAATTTCTGTGATTGTCTCTGTGTTTCTTTTCAGAATCAACAGGAAAGGTGTGAATGAAGAAACTAGTGAATGAGCAGCAGAAGTGTCTGTGATTGCAGATTGATTTTGACTGCTATTAAATAACCCAGGCTAAATAGGCTAAATAATTCCAAATAGACTCCACATATAACGCATCAATTCTACATGGTAAAACTGTTTTGTTCTCCCTTTCTTTGCATGCGTGAGCAAAACACTGAGCTCTCTCAGTTAAGCAATGGCGAGTCCGGCACCTTAACACTACAGTTTACGATGTGTTAAATCTGCTGCACATTCATTGAGATGATTGTAGCGTGCCTAAAATACAAAGAGTAAAACTGAGTGAAACCAAGTTAAATATCCGTGTTAAACTTACACTATACTATACTATACTATACTATACTAAAACTTATACTAAACTTATACTGTACTACACTTATATGTAGATGGTTGCTGTGTCTCTTGAAAAGAATAAATACCTCTTAAAATTAACCTGTAAATGTCTGTGTGAGGGCACGTCTTAAAAAATCAAAGCGTGCCTTTTCATTTATTGCCCTCTTTGTAGTAGGTACATTTTAAAAATGTTTTCCCAACGAATCCTGGACTCCTGCTCAAAATGATAAATGAATATAATGACAGCTACAAAACTGCAACAATAAGCCTGCAAAGCTGTTGTTCCGTCCTGATGGATGACATCTAAGTGGAATCCCGAAAAATAAACCATGGAACTTTGACCAATGAGAGGACAGCTTTCTAGCATGTGACTTGTATTAACACATTTGGTCCATTTAGAAAATTTGCCATGTGAAAGCCAACCACACTAAAAATAAAAAGCAACATCATAATAATTTGAATCCCCATTTCGGAAGCTTTTTTGTGGGGGGGGGGGGGGGGGGGTATTTTGTTCTTAATTTGTGTAAATTGTCCATTTTTTTTGGAATGAATTAGTGTGGAGGTGGGTGCCGTTTTCATTTGATCTTTTGATTTTAGTTAGCGAGTTTATTTTAATACTTTAATTGTGAATGTAATTGTAAATGAACTGTTTGGAGGGGTCATTTTTGTTGTTTTGGTCTCCCCAATTCCAATTTTGTGATAAGCTATCTCTTCCAACTCTAGCAACACATTTGTACAATTGCATATATAGGTTAATGAGGTGTTACATTTGTACACACACAAACAGATATGTTTCTGTATTATCTGAAAATAAAGTGGAACAATGAAAAAAACCAGAGGCTTAACTGTGTCATGCATTGAAATGTTTCTATGGGGACAATTGGTTGCTGCACAAGCATACTTTACGAGGGAAAAGACTACTCACACAGTACATTTAAACTCTTCTTCTTTTTGTGTATCCAGCATTGGTCTCTCAGTAATCTGCTTTTAAAGCAGAAGTAATTACTCCACCCCCTGAGTAACGTCATTACGGCAGCTCTACGTTTTAACCAATGCGGTTCAAACAATGGATCTGCAACAAAATAATGCTCCGTTTACTAACATAACCTTGGTTCCCTGAGATAACATTGCATGGAATCACATTTGGTGGAACTCTGTTTTCCTCTAAATACTGAAGCCTGATTTTTAAACGTTTGTGTAGCTGCCCATCCTATAGCACTTCAGCTCACCAAAATGGGTGGAGCTGACTGCCTATATAAGTCAGCATTGAATGCAATTTATTTCAATACTATTGGGGAATCTTTTGTTTGTTCTCGTTATCTAAATGAGCCAAGGTTATGTTAGTAACCGGAGCATTCCCTTTCAAAACGCAAAGCTGCCCATATACTTGACGTACTTGAGCAGGGGCTGAGTGTCTTGAGCGACAGGGGCTGTCGCTGAGCCCATAGGAGGAGATGCCTCACTATTTTGTAAAGAGACCACAACCCGAGGCTGTCCTAGTGATTTATGAAAGTCACCACTGTCATGTCTGAATGGATTAACCTGAACCGGATGTCTGAACCTGAGTTGGCGGCATCTGTCATAGCAACTTTTCTTCTGGAGGTCAGTCCCAATTGGACACCTGATACAGGTATGAAGCCTTAAGAAAAAAGTGCCCTAGACACCAGGCATAGGGCAGGACATGGGTTTGTAGCCAGTACTGCAGGGGCCGCATGTGGAGCAGGCTCAACAATATTACAGAAGATGGGGTTGCCATCAGACACAGGATCTTCTAGAAAGCATTGAGGGGTAGGAAAGCCAGTTCTTTAATTGATGCCGTTACACTCTTAAAAATAAAGGTGCTTTATAAGGTTCTTTACAGCAATGCCATAGAAGAACCATTTTTGGTTCCACAAAGAACCATCTCTTTATTAGCTTTTTATAATCTGAAGAACCTTCTTTTGCCACAAAGAACCTTTTGTGAAACAGATGTTAAATGTTAAAGGTTCTTCATGGAATCATTCAGACAAAAAAGGTTATTCTATGACATCGTGAAGCACCTTTATTTTTAAGAGTGTAGCCACTGAATTGTCAGTGAGTGCCCCCATTTGGGCCAATTCTATAACTACCCCAAGAAAAGTGGCTCGCCTGCTCAGAGACAGACAGCTCTTCGCCGAGTTGATTCTGAGCCCAAGAAGCTCTAGTCAGCTGGGGAGTATTGACCTGTGAGTACAGAGCTTGTGCTCCGACCAGGTTAGAACTAACTAATTATCAAAGTATTTCATGATGAGGATTTCTGTCTGCCTCAGAGGAAAAGAACTGCAACCATGCATTTGGTAAAGATGCATGGAGCCAAAGACAGTCCGAACGGAAGGACCGTAAGTTGTTATGTCTCCCCCTCGAATGTGAATCTTAAGAACGGTCTGTGATGGGGGGCCATCTGGATTTGAAACTTTTGAACTTGCGTGAGGATCTGCTTCAATGTCAGCATCCCTAAAAGCAGAATGATCTGGGCAGACTCGTCCATGGTGCAGAGGAGTTTGGCCTAGAAACCTGGAGGGCCACCATCGTATGGAGATGAATTGTATGGCTGAAATGCCATAGGTTTGTGCAGTAAAATTGAACACATCAGGCTTCAGGATTCTGAGAAAACCATGTTTCCTCTGAGTGTGGTTCCACACACAGTGAGAAATCGTTTCGAAAGGGAAGTACGGTTTCAGGAAACAGTTGTCACTACACCATTAATTTCCTTAATGCTGCAGTTAAGCAACGATCTGTGTCATTGTACAGGAAAAGAAATGGAGAAGCAGATAAGACTAGTGGTGGTGCTGATTCTGTTTCTCCTCTGACTGCAGAGGAAGAGAAAGTTTTGGCCATCCTAGAGCCTGACGCATTGAAAGGGATGACCTTTTCTGTTAGAGCTTTTGAAGAGCATTCCCTACTCCTCAAGAAATTCAGTAGGCTAATGAACAGTTCCACAACATTGCCAGCATCTCTAGAGTGATTGGCATTATTGATGGCAATCCCAGTGCCAAGCCCTGTGGTAAATGACCCCTTGTACAGTACATCTGCAGGAAGGGTTATTCAGTCATTAATGTACATGTATATAGTGTGTGATCACCTGGGGATCTTCACTGATGGCAAAATGGTGGAAAAATGGCCTCGAAGCAAACATGACTCTTTTGTGATGGACAGTTTTTCAATTGTCCAGGTGATTTTTCATTTATTTGGGTGCATAAATTGTACAAATAGAGTGTGAGGACAACTCTGAACAGAACACAGCCTTGCTGCGGTGAAATCACCTCAAACAAGACACAACTAACCACAGGAGGGCACAATAAACGCAAGTCTATGTTCTATAATCTTTAAAAATGTTATAGATCAGCATACTATGATTGTTATTTGAAGCAGGTCTAAATAAAGCAAACTTTCCAAAGCTTTCCTGGTCAGTTTCTGCTCTGGTTTTCACAAATCATCTTTCTCTCACACGTTCACATGCAAATAAGCAGAACCATCTGCACCTTTTTGCCACATGTGACTACTGAGAGCTTCAGTTTCGTGTGGCACTGCTTACCAATGTTTGTTCTAGCAGAAGTGCATTAAACTGCATATTGCAATACAGTATTTGTATAGTGCTTTTTACCACACATTGTTACAGAGCAGATTTACAAAGAACAGAGCTTTACACTGCATTTCTAGATCTGATGTCATAAACTACAAAAGCAATAGCAGCCATGCCCACCAGAGCGGTGATGACCAATCGGATCACAGCTTCAGTAACACCACAACAGTTTATTTCTAGAGGAGAAAATTAGGACTTTAATTAGGTTTTTAAAGAAGGTTAATGAGTTTTTTTATTTATTTATTTTTATTTAATTTTATTATTATTACTATTTTTAATACTGGAATTTATACCAGGTACCAAACAAATGCTAATATCAACACTGACGTACCTGAACAAATGTAAAAGAGTTGACTCGTGTCCAGATGTTGAGTCTGGTTACTGATGGGATTGGTGATCACACAGCTGTAGGTGTTTTTATCATTATATTTCACCGCCAGATGTAAAGAGACACTGCTGATGAGATGAGACACGCTGATGCTGGACAATAAACGGTTTCCTTTGTACCAGGAGAGAGTCACATCACTCACATTCACCACTGAACACAGCAATGAACAATATGATGATGATGATGATGAAGAACATTGTGAGTAGTCTCTAGTGATGACAGGAATGAGCAGACGAGCTGGAGCATAAACAGAAATAATAAGTTAAATAAGTTAAAAATTAGATTTCTCCGAAAAAAATGGAAGAAAATCCATAGGGAAAAAATAAAAACGAATGTATGCATAACTCAGCATGAGCCCAGGAATCTGAGAAACATTATGCTTCTAGAACAACCAAAACATCAGAAGAATAATAATAACAATACATACAGCTTGTCCAATATATACATATTTAACAATACTTTACACGTACATGTTTGTTTTCCCCAACTGAGACCAGTGTTATAAAAAGCAGGCAAAATTCTACTTCCAATCTACTGAATCATTTCAAATAATAAATATTTTAACATTGTGATTTTGTGTCAATAAAACAATTTTAAATGGACAAGTTACTCACAATACACTGTAACATTGAATTTCTTCACTCTGTCCTCCGGCCCTCCTTTAATGTTTAGTTCATAAAGTCCAGAGTTTGTGGTTCTGGTGTTTCTGATGGTCAGAGATCCAGTCTGATTGTCCAGCTGCAGTCTGTCTCTGAAACTCCCATCAGTACCATTAAATAATGAGATCACATTGGCGTCTAAGAGTGCAATGAGAACACCTTGATCTCCAAATTTCCACAGTATCTTATTTCTCCGTATTACAGTAACATCAGTGTTCAGAGTGACAGATTCTCCCTCCATCACAGATACTAACTTGATTTCATCTGTCTCAGCACCGAACACACCTGCAGAACAAAACAAAGTTACAGACAGTTACAGGAAAATAACTATTTTTAAATAGTCATTTTTTTTCTCTGTGTCAAGAGTTTGAAATGTCCAGATATGTTTTAAGCTAATAACAACAAATGTGCGCTTAGAAGACAGTAGCATTTTAATCTGTATTACAAGTGTCAAACCTTAAGTTTATAGACAACATACCAAGGAGATTCCACGAATAATAAAGCAAGGCAAAGAGGTGAAACATTTTCTTCTTTTTGTCTCCAGTATATCCTATCAATTGGCAAAAAAATGTTATATCGATACGAACACGAACCTCCAAAATTCTTTAAAAATCCACGAGACTTGTAATTACATTACAGAGAATCTGACAGCAAGAGTCGTCTATGGTGAAGTGATGTTGTGAAGGTCGACAGTCAGTGAGAATAAACGCACCTTTCACTTGTGTCAAAGTAAACCCAGGAAACATGAAGCAGAACTTTCAGTGGTGTAGTTTTTCCCTTTTCGTACCTGAGTTACGTGTATCTTGTAATAAGTTGAGCAAGTCTGCATCCTCTCAAGCCGTCTTTCCACCGTCTCCAAAACATTCGCATGTGATTGTCGCCTCCTGGTGGCAGTCGCATTAAACTTTCAATTTGGTCGTGAAGCACAGTGGTCACTTATAGCTGAGGTTGGTGATGGTGTCCAGCTTGGTGGACACAACATGGCTAGTCAAAATATATTCATATGATTCATACGAATTCATACGATTATTAATTACGATTATCACAATTTACATTTAATGATGTTTTGAATAGCTTTATATCATTGTTTGAATGATACATTGACTGCATTTTATATATAAATTGTATATATTCTTTAAATATAAAAAGTACAAATGTAAAAATGAAAACAATGATAATAATAATAATGATAATAATGATAATAATAATAATAATAATAATACAAATTTGTATTAATTGGATTAATTGGATTAATATTATTTGATATTTATATTAAGACTACATATTAAAGATATTACATCTGTGCAATTTATACATGTTGTGACTACTTTTGTTGTTGTTGTTGTTGTTGTTGTTCAGAGAAAGCAAAATTGTACTCCATATTTTATATCTGCGACAGCCTTCTCCACTATGACGTCACTTTTGCAGCGCATACCTTTGCGCTGCGGTGTTACAATATATTCAGTTCCTGAAATATTTGGTGGCGCTTACGTGAATATTCATCAGGATACTCTATTGTGGGCGGGACCATCAAGTACAGGTGAGTGGAACAGAAATTAGCGTGAGCGCCTCAGATCGCGTTTTGTCTTATGGATTAGTTCAAGATGGTTGAACGATTATTTCAAATTGAACGAAGTTAAGCTTAAACTACTCCTATGACCGTTCACATTTTGTAAATAATTAATCATTTATGCAACATGTGTTTCTTAGTACTCTGTTTACCTGAACGATTACAGAACTGATCACTATTTAGGTAGCGTTGAAAGACAAACAAAAAAAAAAGGCATATTTTTCCAAATATCTCCCTGATTACTTGTTGTCATTCTATGACAATAGAACTGTAGGTTTCTCATGAATTACTGACATTAAGCTTTTTAAATGTCTATGATTTCATGTTTAAATAAATATTTACAAATATGTTTTATTCTGTTTTTTTTATTTAGTAAACATTTTGGCACAAAAATTGTCTGTTACTAATGAGGTTAGAAATGGGAAAAAGCACGCAAAAATGCAATTCCAAGTTCTTGTGTGATCTTGAGCTATCAGCCTATAATGTAAAGGTTATTTTTATAATATAAAGACAACATTGGGAGACACAGAAAAAAAAATATATATATATATATATATTTTATAATATATTTTATAAATATTTATTTAAACATGAAATCTTAAACATTTAAAAAACTTAATCTCAGTCATTCATGAGAAATGTACAGTTCTACTGTCATAGAATGTCAACAAGTAATCTGGGAGAAATTCAGAGAAATATGCCTTTATTGTGTTTGTCTTCCGACGCTACCTAAATAGTGATCAGTTCTGTAATCGTGCAGGTAAACAAAGTACTGAGAAACACATGTCACAGAAACAATTAATTATTTACAAAATGTGAACGGTCATAGGAGTAGTTTAAGATTAATTTCGTTCAACTTCATTACCTGCTTGAAATAATCTGTCAAACAAAAGGCGATTGAGGCGCGCACACTAATAATTTCTGTTCCATTCGCCTGTACTTGATGGTCCCGCCCACGATGGGGTAACCTGATGAATATTTACGTAAGTGTAACCCATTGGAACCAAATATTTCAGGAACTGAATATATTAACCGGTCGACGCAGCGTCGACGTAGATGTGACTCACAAACGTCAAAAACTGAGAAGCCGAGATTTGTAACCACAACCTTTCGTATTAGACTCAACTCTCACTCAACGTCGTAACAATATGAAGATTGTGTCTTCAATGTTTTTATCCATGTTCGTCATTGACGGTAAGTGTTTGAATTCTGATTTTATTTGCTTTCGGTTTCAGTTTACTACGGAATTACCTGGTGTGTGTGACCAGTGCTGGATTTAAATGCTCATTAACTCATTAACTATCATAACTGTGACGTTTGAATACTTTCAAGTCAGTATGCTAAAAGTTCATGTCAATGATATCACTGAAATATGCTACAACACTGAGAATGAAATAATTAGTTCTTAAAACAGTGACGATCAAATCACTACCACTCGTCTTGGCTGCTACATTTATTAAGTTAAATTTAACCTGTCCTTTGTGAAATTCCTAATATCCCCCTATTTACTTAAAACTGGTGCTGACACATATTTGAAGAGTTCAGATGCAAACCAGCTATAAGCCTCCTCGGTCAAAAATGAGATGATACTGAGTGAATGCTCAGTCAAATATTCATCATATTCAATATATCAAATATTTTTACTTCAAGCTCGCTAAATCCCAGGTCAGCTCAATTAGAAGTGCCGGTGTGGTAACGTTTTAGATTAGATTAGAGCCCGCAATGTACCGCGTAATTAAACTGAACTTACATTGTACCTATTTGTAACTATAGAGTACCTCAATAGTACCTACTCGTAGGTATAAGGGAACAATATGCAACGTTTGGGGAATAAGGGGGTAATAACCAGCTAAATTATGAAGCATTTATACTGTAATTATTGTATAACCAAAGAGCACCTATTCTGAAATTACGTGGTATGTATGACACACAGACCGAAATATTCATAACTTACAGCTGAACTAACGTGTAGGTAAACAGAAACAATATGCAATGTTTGGGGGATAAGGAGGTAATGACTTGGAAAATTAAAAGTATTTATGCTGTTAATATTTCATAAGTAAGCCGTAACTATTCTAAGATTACGTGTTGTGCATGACCTACCTTGTTAGGCAACAACAGCATGATTTAAAACAAGTTGCCTTATTGTAATAACACAAAAAAATATGATGCAGTATATTTTTACACTACGGTCTGGGTACTTATTGTATTATTACAACATATATCTTACATGACATTGATACAAGTAAACTGTAGTATACTATAGTATCATTTTGTAATTAGAGTAAAGTTAAGTTAACAAAGGAATATTTTTATTATTTAACAAAATTTTAACAGAACTTTTCTAAGAACAGAATGCAGAAAATAATTTACAGCCATTTATACAAAGTACAAACAACAGTAAAACAAACAAACAAAAAACAAAACAAATAATTTTCTAAATTTATTTTTAATAGGCATGCTGTCAATTTTTCCTTTCAGCTGTGGGCAGGAGCGGACAAATTTCTGGAGATCTTTTGCATATACTTGCAAAGTTGTCCCTGCAGTATATGAGGGAGCAGAAAAGTCCTCCCACTCTGATGCAATTTTCACCTCTGATCAGAATTAGAGAAAAAGATAATAATAATAATAATAATAATAATGATGATAATTAATCAATACATCAATATGTGTTCATACATGTCAATTTTGCATAATGTAAAGAAGTGTTGCACAAAGCTTATATTTAACCAAATATAAAAATAATCTGTGTCCTCACAGAAGTATATATAAAGCAATAAATAATAAAATAACAAAGGACTACAAAACTTACACTGGTAACTGGAAAATAACAAACAAGAACTTAATAGAAAAACTAAATAACATGCACTCCACTCTGATGGGCTAAAACATGTTAATAATGTAGTTAAAAATAAATAAATAAATAAAACATTGTTACTATAGTAAAACAATGGGTACCACAAAATTGTGGTTGAAACCTCTTCAGCCCTGCTGCATATTTTGCAATTTTACAGAATTAGACATACCTGAATTTAAAAGAGTGCCATACCCACAAACATTAGATTAAATTGATAAAAATAGTCTCTATGTACAGAAAACCCTTTAACTTAAATTTTAACACATGGTGTTGTTTTATTGTATTTGTTCATAATTTTTACAACAAACATAAATGGAAAAAAAGTCGGAAATAAATTCATTTTTTTGAGGAAAACCAGGATTTTTCTTCATACAGTGGACTTTCTTGGTGGCCAGGGAATTGAAGGTTAAAAACACAGTTTCAATGAAGCTTCAAAGGGGTCTACCCGATCCTAGCTAGGATATTATCTATCTATATATATATATATATTTATACACTTCTTAAACACAACTGCTGGGCAAGCATTAGCTCTGCATTGTGCCTGTGCGAGTAGTTCTATCATACACGTAACGTAGGTTTTTATGATTTATGATCTGATTTATGATCTGATTTATGTGAGTATATTTTGGACTCTGTCATCGTAGATGGACAGGTAGACATATGTCTAGTGTGTACATGATTAGATTTATGAGTGAATTTATGTGTCTATGACCTCTCTGTCACTCTGACTGTCACGTCACCAGGGTCCTCTCAGCTCTGAGTGACATGACAGTGTTTGTGTAAATCAAAAGATCAAAACAGATGTTAGATTTGACTTTAATTGGATTTATGAGTGGATTTATAATGTTTTATCTCACCCGCTTCCCTGGTGTTTTATGGCGTTGCTTCTTCCAGACCTTTTGCTAGCGCCTAAGACCCGCCTACAGCCTTGAAAGGTTTTAAACATGGTTTTAGAATATAGTAATTAAACATAGAATACGTTCTGTGCTCTCCTGTTGCAATGGCTGCTGCTGCCCCAAAAACTCCTAAAACCGCTAGAAGGGTGATGTGTATTTCTCCGACAAGAGGACCTGTTGAAATGAGAAAGGAGCTGACTTTTGCACCGAGTTAGCTTAACAAAGTTTCTCCATGAAGATATGAACAAGATGTCTCGTGATTTCTCAATGTCTGGTAACCGTATGGGGCGATATGTGTTTGACAAAGTGATGCGGATCGTGAAACTCTACGCTGTGGATATAGAAGATGATTTTACATCGCAGGAACCCTGTCTGATTTTCCCGGCCAAAGACTGGTGGTTATTCTACAACAATGTTTGGAGAGATCTGAATGATTGTGGTGATGATCCATTATACATTGCAGAGTGGGACAGCATAATTCCTGGCAAAAGATTTCGTGTGGTTGGGGATCACAGTAAAAAATTACCAGATGATTGTGTTTACATTTTTTACTGCAACGACAAGACAAAGATCAACGAGCGCATGTGGCCTATTCCTGAATCTGAACACTACATGCACTATGACATGAGGTTTTTGTTTCAGTGGAAAGATATCCATATAATCGATGATGTTTTTACATGTATTGACAAGATGTTCAGATGGTGTGACATGTATGATCGCTACAACTCTGTAAAGGTGAAATTATTCCACCCTGAACGGGGCGTTCCCGACACCCCAGACCATCTCTTATCTCCACCCACATACTACAGACATTAAAATACCTAAAGAACGGGGTGCTCACAACATTCAACTCTATCATGTCTCAAGATCCATCAGCGAACTGCTGCTACAGCAATACCTCAGAAACCCTACTGGCGATGCCTGATGACAACGCCGTACCTATGGAGACCCTCCCACAAACTAATGACAACGGTTGGTTGGACAAATTCTGCATGGAACTGGGTTATCACAACCTTACCTTTCTCACAACGCCGTACGGCAGCGCCGGGGCGATAGCGGGTGCTGCGGCCTGTGCTGGAATTGATGACACAGACGGGTGTATCCATTCTGACGGTTTTAAAATTATAAAAGCAACCGTCGTGGTCATACTGGAACACCTTATCAACAAAAAGCTGAAAGAACTTTGTATGGGTTGTGAGGTGGATCATCCCAGTCAACTTAGACACTCATGTTTGTTTGAACCCAACGCTTATTTCTTTGACGCATACTTCGAGGAGTTGTCACGTAATCTGATAAAACCAGAGCTAAAGCACATTATAGCTCGAGCACTGAACCGATTCGGTTTAAGGGTTAATCCACAGAGGATTCAGGGTTCGGTGGATGCTATTTTGTGTGAATTACGTGACGAAGTCTACATTGTGGAGAAGCTTCGCCAGGTCAGAGAAAAACTTGTGGATGTGAACAGCGAACAGATTGTCTATGACGCTGTGGACAGTTGGAAGGGTGGTCCACAAACGGCATAACTATAACAGTGCCATGGGGAATACATGTTGTGTTAACGCTCTGACAAAAACTATGTTTAAACAAAATATTAGATGTGAAATGATCAACTTGTTGTACATGCTCATTAACGACAATCCTGATGTATCCTTACCAGTAAACGGATGTGGTGTTGATGCCAAACGTTTTACAAACCTCAAAAAACAAATGGCGATTGTAAGAGCTATGTCAAATGATTGGAACGATGTGATGCGTATGTGTATTAATGCGGGTGACCCATTTTCTGTGACCATCAAGAAAATACTAGACCTAATGACTGAATGTGGTAGTAGGATTAGAATTGCTGACATTTTGTGTCTGTGTACATATGTAACAGATCTATGTGTAGTGTTGGTTTCAACAAATGACCAGACAATTGTATGTGAGATTATTGATACACTGGTTGACTACATGATTGAGAAAAATGTTGTAATGTGTGTAAAGTTTCTTCAGTACATTGATGATGTTTGAAAATGTTGGATTATTTTGAGTTACTTTTGATAAATAAAAACCAATACGCTTAAACACTTATGCGTTATTCTTTTGTAACCTCTGAGGTGACATGTCCGAAGAGATACTGAAAAAGATTTACTATACCCCTTCTAACCCAGGTTCTTTAGGGGGTAAAAAACGATTAAAAGATGCCGTTTTAAAGGAAACAGGTATTCGGTTAACTGATAAACAGATTTCAGACTGGCTAGCTGGGGAGGATGCTTACACACTACACAGGACAGCACCCCTAAAATACAAAAGGAACAGAGTTTTTGTCTATGGTATCGACATGCAGTTCCAAGCAGATCTAGTAGACATGTCAGCATATGCTAAGGAAAATGACAACAACCATTTTCTGTTGACATGCATAGATGTGTTCAGTAAATATGCATGGGTACGAGTGTTAAAAAACAAGAGCGGGGTAGAGGTGGCTAAGGCCTTTGATTCTATATTGAAAGAGGGGCGTGTACCACAGAAATTACAGACGGATAAAGGAAAAGAGTTTTTTAACAAACAATTTCAAAATATAACAAAAAAGTACAACATTACACATTTTGCAGCAGACACCGAGCTTAAAGCGAATATTGTTGAACGGTTCCATCGTAGTTATAAAGCAAAATTGTTTCGTTATTTAACAGCTACAAACTCTAGAAGATACATTGACATACTTCAGGACATAACGGATGGATACAATGCAAGCTATCACAGAAGCATCAAGATGAGACCAATCGATGTTTGCAAAGAAAACGTACCCACGGTGCTACATAACCTATATGGGTCTAAGGTTTCGCACAGTACCAACCCTATTTTTAAGTATAAGACTGGTGACACAGTCAGAATCTCTAAAGTAAGGACCCCATTTGCAAAAGGATATGAGAAAAATTACACAGAAGAGTTTTTCACGGTAAAAACATGTATCCCGCGAGACCCACCTGTCTATAGACTCTGTGATTATGATGGAGATGTTATTGATGGAGTTTTTTATGAGGAGGAATTACAAAAAATATATGTAAGCAAGAACAAAACTTTTAAAATAGAAAAAATTTTGGATAGGAAGCGACAAGGACGATCAACAAAGGTTTTGGTTCAGTGGCTCGGCTGGCCTTCAAAATTCAATACATGGGTAGATGAGAAAGATGTGGTAGATGTACAGATACCATAAAAGAAACCAGTCATAGATGTGTACTCATTCGTTTAAAAACAATCATGTCTGAAGGTGGTTTTTATTTGACACTGCCCTGCAATGCATCGTTATCTGTTTATCCGGAAAACACTATTTCCAGTTATAGAACCATGCTGGCGAGAACTATAAACCTAAAAGGACAATGGGAGGTTGGTTTGGTTGAATTTGAATACCCTATATCGTGGTACACATTTCCAGAGGAAGATGGTGCATATATTATTACAAGCGGTCAAAACACACAGAAAGATGATGAGGAAGAAGTCTCTGAACGGTACGCTGTTGGTGATGGGATTAAGATTCAAATCAACAACGGTACTCGAAGTATACCAAAACTATGTAACACGCTGAAGGCTGGTTATTACGATGATGTTCTATTTCTGATTAGAGCAATAAACACAACTCTACCTCCAGGGGTGACGCTTGGGTATGATCATATAAAAAACAGAGTCTTTCTAAAGGCCCCACCGAAGACGTTGCTGCCATTTTACGGGAAGCTAGCTGTCATATTAGGGCTAAAGCCTGGGGTGGCTATAGAATCTGTAAATCAGCTTAACAAAGACTACGGTAGTGGGAGAGCCACGCCGGTGACATATGCACCGTATCAAGCTGACATAAACGCAGGTTTCTACACCTTGTATATATACACAGATATCATTGAATACCAATCAGTTGGCAATGCGTTCGTCCCGCTACTAGGCTGTGTGCATATAGACGGTGAGAATAATAAGATTGTCAACGTTAGATACGATAAGGTACATTACGTACCGGTCAATAAAGCCTCTATCACAGAGATATCCATAGAGGTAAAAGACGATCAGAATCATACCGTTCGTTTTACTTTTGGGAAAGTGTGCGCGAAGCTACATTTCAGACCCGTGAAACAGGGAATTTTTTAAAAATAAATAATGCCATACCCATATACTTACAAAACGGATCCAGAGCGATACGTAACGTATTACCAAACCCAAGCAGGTAATGGGCTCCCTGGCTATGCAGGGGGCGGAGTTATGTATGGGGCGGGATTTGGTGGCATGCTGCGCAGGCTCTTTCGTATGACAATCCCATTACTGAGACAAGGATTCAACATCGCGAAGCCGCATCTTAAATCAGCTGCAAAAAACATACTAAGTGACGTCGTTACCAATACACTAACGCGCACGTTTAACAACAATAACGCTCAAGAGGGGTCCGGGCTAATGGTGATGTCTCGCAAAAGAACCTCTAGACCTCCGGGGGCGAGGAGGAGTGGTCAGACACAAAAGAAAAGAAAACGCTCACCTAAAAAGAGCTCAGTCATAAAACGCAAGCGCAAGGAGACAGCGAAACGTGTTAAGTCGAAGAGATCTGTCAAAACAATATTCTAGATCATGGCGTTAATACACAATATGTCGGAAGAATGTATTAAATCTGAACTCGACCTATTCACAGTACCTCTGACACAAACTGCTATTGAAAAAAACGCCTATATAGAGGTACCCCCATTATCGGCCATTTCAGACACAGCACCTTTGGAATTTTTTATTGCTGGGACCGGAGAGGATTACATCGACCTAAACAACACATTGTTATTTTTGCGGGTCAAAATTACTAATCCTAACGGTACAGATATTGCAGACGGGGCTCCAGTGGGGCTTATCAACTATGCAGGAGCGACAATATTTTCACAAGTTGACGTATCGTTGGGGGATCGGTTGATATCACAGAGTACGAACACGCATCCTTATCGCTGTCTTATTGAGTGTCTTCTTAATTATGATAAACACACACTGGAAACAGTTTTCTCTGCCGGATTATTCTATAAAGATAGAGCCGGTCACATGGACACTGCAGACCCCGCTGGAGGAAATCACGGTCTGACAAAGAGAGCTGCCTTTACCAATGCCAGTAATGTTGTCGAACTACTTGCACCCATTCACAGCGATATCTTCTTTCAAGAAAAACTGATGCTTAATGGGGTTGACATTAAAATACGCATGACTAGGGGTAAAGACGAATTCTGTCTGATGAGGAGTGATGATGTAGCCTATAAACTAAACATCATGTCGGCCTCGCTATTCGTGAAAAAAGTGAGTGTCTCACCTGCCGTGAGGTTAGGGCATGCACAAGCTCTACTCTCAACCACCGCTAAGTACCCCATTGACAGAGTTTGTGTAAAAAACTTCTCAATTCCTCCAGGCTCTCGAGTCTGCAATCAAGAAAACTTATTCTTAGGAACTCTACCTAAATCTATTGTGCTGGCTATGGTCGATAACGATGCCTTCACAGGGTCATATAAAAAAAATCCATTTGCGTTTAAAAATTATGACTTAGAATTTTTATCTATTTATGTGGATGGGCAACAATTCCCCGCAAAACCTCTGCAACCTAATTATACGTCTGGCTCCGCAGTGCGTGAGTTCTACCAATTAGCATTGGCTTCCGGAAAACATCTCAAAAACCAAGCGCTGTCTATTGATAGAGAGGAGTTTTTGCACGGATACACACTCTATGCGTTTAATATTTCACCAGATGAGGAATGTGGACAGCATGTGTCACTTATAAAATCTGGGAATATTAGACTTGAAGCGCGATTCAGACAACCACTACCTCATACGGTTAATTTTATTCTCTATTCCACATTTGAATCGCTTGTGCAAGTATCAAAGCGTCGACAGGTCTTAGTTGATTACTATTAATAAAATAATGAACACAATACAGCTTACGCAGATCATGGATAAGATTTTATGCAACACCGATTTTCTCGGCGTCCTCCCTTGTGACTATTTACCACAAACACCTTTAAGTAAATTACCAGCATCAGTAATATTTAATTCAAAGGGGTCAGATCATGTGGGGGAGCACTGGCTAGCCATCTACATAAACGGGGATGGAGTATTAATGTTTTTTGACAGCTTCGGGAACAAACCTGACGACATCCGTTTTCCGTCGATAATTAAAGATTTTCTAAAACTAAATTCTAGAATCGTTCGATATTCTACCATACAAGTCCAAGATTTTTCATCAGACACCTGCGGCCAACATTGTGTGTTCTTTCTCTACCACATGGCAAAGGGTCGTGATTATGAATATGTTCTGAACCTATACAGCGATGATTTAATTAAAAATGACAAATGTGTGGCAGCTTTTGTGAAAAAACTAAAACAATCTCAATGTAATGAATATGTTTTCAATTGTGTTCAATGTGTGCAAACCGGTGAGGTGTTTATGTCTTATGTTTAATATTTTCAATAAAAACTGAAGAAAAAAGAAAATTTCTTTTATGATTCTTTTATTATTATATACACACATACGCTATTACATACAACAATAACAAGATCAATAACACGGTTGATACAAAAATAATAAATCAATGAGAACATGACCCGTGTAAACTCAAAAATTAAAAATTTAACCAACTGTTCCCGTCAAGAATAGGTGATTTGAATACGACGTCTTGTGGATAATTAGACTGTCTTGTCGGTGTACTCTCATCGACACTCTGTTTTTTACTTTTTTTTCTAGAAGAGCTGGTTATCGGAGGTGTCGATTTGATTTTAAAAGAGTTAATCAAATGTCTAACATAGTGGTTTGGGACCATAGAATACGGCATGTTTAAAGTGGAAAATGCCTCTAGAAATTCATTCCATCCAGCAGGTCTCCGCTCATCAAGAATCTTTTGTGGTGCCATGACACTTTTAACTAAATCCAACATGTGTGAACCAGGGATAGTTCTGCCTTTAAACACAAACTCTCCCGATTCAGTCCAAGAAGCAACATCTTTGGTTTTAAACATTTTATTTAAAATGTAACGAGCATTTTTTATATTCTTGTGTGGAACATTCTTCAAAACATCATCTGCAACAGCATCTAAAACATCTTGGTTTGGTGCAATTGTAGTCACGGGGTGTTTGTGGTGGTGTGATGGAAGTGATAAAGTTAATGTGTTGGTCTCTCTATCCCCTAGCTTAGCCAATGTTAAAAACCTCTGTAACACCGACGTGTACATCTTTGCCTTTTCATATGGTTTCAGATCAGTTCTGTGTAAAATAGTTCTGATGGTCATGTCGAGATCATCCTCAACGGTTTGATGTATAGACTCACGTGTGGTGGTAGCCTTTAATTTATCCAACTCTCTCTGCGGAACCAGGTACACCTTTTCACTGTGTTCCATCCCAGACATTATTTATTGGATGTGATCAAGCTGGTAATAAAAGGGACTGCAACACTTAAAAGAGGAAGAAGAAACCCTCCTTGTTGATTAATCAATCGCCTCTTTCTTTTGACACCAACTTGCTTATCAGCAACCAGTTTGATTTCAGTTTTTCTTCTTTTCAGCTTCTGGTATTGTTGATGTGTGAGTGGAATATTACCATGGAGTACATTAAGAGCTAATTCACACAAACATAAAATGAACTCATCACTAGCATTATGTAAAATAACACGTCTTTGCTTGGGCGTTGCTTTTAATAACAACTTTAAGAGAGAGTGGTTTTTTTAAAAATCTAGGAGACATTTTATTATTTTTCACCAAATCAACAGAGTTACCGTCTTTTTTTTTTCTGGATGTATACAACCGGATGTTGTGAGAGTAATGCAGTTCTGAGACGATACTGTTCAGGGGTCTTTGGTTTATAATCAATAAAAAGGTACCCGTAAGGGACGCTGGTAGCATCTTCATAACTTTCCATAAAAAATTTTGTGTTGTTGGGATACATTTGTCTGGCTAAAATATTGACCTGGGACGCGTCTCTTGAATTCTTGAAGAGTACTAAATAGTTTGTGTTCAAACTAATGGTTCTGCTGGATTTACCTTGAAAAAATAAATTCTGTAGAATGTATATAACACTTAAATTTTTATGGTGTACATAGACTGTGAAAAGTTTTTCAACCTCCTTGTTACTGGATGCTTCCTGCATAAAATCATCAATCACAACAAGAGATGTTTTATTGACAGGAAACAAAACATCGTCATCCAGAGTCTGTGGAATTCCTTCAATAAATTTAATATCATGATTATACATTTTTAACAATTCGTCATACAAAGGCTGCCATACAGAATAAATGAAAACAATATTGTCAATTTTTTTAGAAATCAGTTTTCCAGCATTTTGCAACAACATCTTTACAAAAAACGTTTTCCCACAGTTGCTAGACCCCGATACTATGGCCGCAAAAGGCCACTGGAGTCACATGTCAAACCCTTCTGTGTCTCGTACACCCCTACCAAAAACGTTGTCAGAAGCCATATGGAAGTGTAGTAAAGTCAGGGAGCAGTACACGTTTGTCATACACAACTTTGAATTTCTTCACAAATGACTTGTTGTGTAATGTCAAATTCTTTTTATTCCTCACAATAGTGTCATTGTGTGCGAGAACGTGTAGGCTATTGTCCCGCTCCGTTACATAATGATCTACAAGACCAATCAGTGAATCTATTGTGATGACTTCAGAGTTTACAGCATTAAGTGTTATGCCTTTCACTTTCATACAGACCTTACCCTTAGCTGTGACATATCCATAACTTTTCGGACCTGCTGATGAAAAAAGGGTGATATGATCTCCGGGCCCCACTTCATCAGTAAGATCACCGAGATATGGACCTAGGGGTGGTTCGTATTCACCGTCTTTTGCTGTGTAAATGAGTGAGTCTGTATCGCAATAAAGAAGCCCATCACCTAGCCTTTCCATGACATCATAGAGTTCTAAACGTGCATGGGCTGTTGTAAAAGCACCAAGAAATACATTAACGTCACGAGTTGGGGCAGCTTTCCCATTTGCATAAGACCACTGAACAATCGCAACAGCGTCTGACACAAATGAGAAATATCTGATCTCATGCTCAGTACCGAAAATGTGGCGTGCAAACTGTTCAGGGTCTTTAACTATTTCCGTTGTAGGTAGCCCCTCGCGAAGACAGAACCTCCCCCAAAGAGAGTTAAGAATCAATTTCATGATAGACCTACGTGCAGGGTTCAGTTCAATCTTGTCCAGATTCAGCTTAATCCCTTCCCTCTCAAAGTAATCTCTCACATAAGATTCTTTGTCACCATCCGTCACCACATCTTTTGGAAACCCTGAACTCTCCTGTTTGAACTGTAAAAATGTTTTAACATAATCACAGAACAGTGTTTCTGATCGCTGGGGGAAATGCCAGACCTCATCCACTTTTACTACGACGTAGCCTTTTTCAATAGCTTTTAACAGTTCTATGCTCACCCAGCAACCATGAATGGCTCTTTCCTCATCAGTGTGCATACACGGCAGCGTCTGATTCTGTTGTTCTGCGCATGACCTACAAAGCGGAAATAATAATTTTCCGGACAGCCTTACTGGTAACGCAGGGTGAAGGAGATTTCGGGGTGGTAGCACCGTAGCCTTGATAAGACCGTTATAATTCTCAAGATTACCAAAATCTTTGAAAATTATTTGTGGGTGACCTATGGGAAAACACTTTGTAGCTTGACAAAACGGGTACAAACTTGTGAAATCAACGTAGCGTATAACCTCACCTTCCGCAGCCTTGTGGTACAGTTTGAAAGCGTTAGTACGGCCTCCAAATAATGCATCACGCGGCTTCAGCCTTTCAGGATGTTTGTAGGTGGACATGAATGCTATCACATTAGCATCAGACTGTTTAGCACGGGTCCAGCTACACTCCCACTGTACCTCGGTGTGAAGCCCATATGCATGCTTCAAAATTTCAAGCTTGTCTCAAACTGTCTCCTGAGAAGGCCATAAGGTACTTTTAACAAGGGATTTAAATCATTAGGGTTATAACAATGTGCACAACCGTGGTAAAAACATCCAGCATATTCTAATGCCTTTCTAGTTGTACCATCGATATAAAAACCATCCACATAATACTTGCCAAATGATACCTCTCCGTGATTTAACGCATGTTGAATATCTACGCGTCGTGATTTCCCTATATATTCAAGCCATTCAATGGATGCATTTGAGTATGCCTTATTCTGATTGATGTAGGCATTGTTACGTGTCAGTGCTATTGTATCTTTTGGTAGATAGTGTGTTTTAAAGATTGCCATACAAGTAGCAGCGAGGGTAGTGTAATTAAACGGGTCCAGGCCTGTACACTGGATGAATTCGTCGCGATACTTCATACACACTTCCCTTAGTAAGACGACGTCATTTTTTCCATACATAGCTAGTTCTTTTTTAAAATCGAACACTTTGTCAGAAACACCACTATACCACTCGTCGAACTCTGCTCTATCTTTGTTTGACATTGTTGCATATGTAGCGTATTTCGTCTCGCACCACAAAGAACTCCACGACACCACTGGCTTCGGTGGACCACGTCTGCAGTTTATTAAAGACAGGACAGTAATTAAAGCCACGCAAACACACACTCTCAGCTCTGTGGTCTGTCTCGCTCAAGTCCAAAACCGTTCTGACACGTTTAACAATAAAACTTTCCAAATAAAATGGTGTCTTGTTTCACTTATTTTCTTTCAACACAAGTATCAGACATTACATACAACCTTAGACACAAATTCAATAACGTAAAGATATCCTCAGTATAATAGTTCAATATATGCATACAATTTCATACTTAATTACAGAAAATTGTTTCAGTCTAACATTACAATGAATTTTGATCGTATAGTGGTAATTATTTTGTTCAATGACATACCTGCAGTTTATTAAAGACAGGACAGTAATTAAAGCCACGCAAACACACACTCTCAGCTCTGTGGTCTGCGGGGAATGTGAGAAGAGAGAAAAGTGAACCGCTGTCCCCATTAACACTGTAACTGCAGCTGATTAACAACTCAAGATAATACATGGTCACGAATATACAATTTAAGACATAAAAAGACATCATACTTTCGACAAAACTTAACTGCATGATGTTTTAGGAACATAATCCACCTCTTTCATTTCATTTAAGAACCAAAGTAACCGGGAAAAGAAGGAAAAACCCCACCTCTAAAATTGGTGCGGGCGGCAACTTGAACAAACTCATAAATGGCTAATTAACACATAACTCGGATACACACGAAAAAAATACAAATACAAACATCCTATTTGACTCAATCCAGCATCAAAACATGTCATTCACTGATATCAATCAAAATTGTAACTCAATCTGATATATTTTAACACTATGTTACAGAGCGCATTTGCCACATACCTGTCTCGCTCAAGTCCAAAACCGTTCTGACGAGAGCGGGACGCGATTGGATAATTCAAATAGGAAATGACATCACACAACAAAAAAAACAAATATATTATTTTGAAACAAAAGATACACAGCATACATACAGTTTTATGTATGATGAAACATGAAAATAAATAAAGTAAAGAATATAATTCTTGGAAAAATTAAAGTTTGCTGGAATGGTCGAAACTTCAAACACTACACATATCCATAAAAATCTTTGGCCGGGTACGGACCTACATACGAATCATTTTCGACACGGTTGAACTGATGTGGGAAATACCCTTTTTCAGCATTGGGGAGATTAAATGCCGCAGGCGTGTTGGCTAGACGCATGGGTATAAAACTGTAACTATCGATAAACCTCTGCTTGAATGCATCATCATACATAAAGATTAGACGACAGCCTTGCATTGTAATTTTAGGGGCTATCCCCATCCTAGTGAAGTATTCCAAAAGAATGAAATTGTCAAATCCGGATGCATTATGTGCAATCCATGTGAAATTACGATAACGAGGCCGTCTGAACTTCTTAATGAGGCGTTGCACACAATCAGGACCCTCAGCTACAAATTCTTCACCGCCATACGTTATAGCGCATACGAAATTAGCAACGTGTTTACCATTTTCATAACGCGTCTCGAAGTCAAAGTAGATGTACTTTGTGTCTGGTTTCTTTATCTTAACCGGTTGGATAAAACATTGATGCACACCATCAGCTACCAAACCCTCGCCACAATGGAAACACTGATCTGCAGCACATTTGTGTGGTTTGGGTTTGGTGCCGCTGACGTGGTATCGTCTGTTACATTCTCGACAATATTTGGTAACATCACATTGCGCGAATTGCTGACCTGATGGGGGCTTTTTATGCATCTCAAAACAATAGTCAGACCTGCAGTAACGCAAACAGTCGACACAGTGTTTTGTTTTTTTGGGGTAAAGATGACATTCAGGCGCATTACAAACGTTGCAGGTGTATCGACATCTATGGTCTCTCCGACTGGTAAAACCGCTATAACAATACTCACATGTGTGTGGGGTACCAATAAACGCATGTAGATTTTTTATCATAAAATAATGATTGTCGTGAAGGTACAAAAACACCGTTTTATGATGCGGTACGTCTGTGTTGGTATATTTCTCCAACACTCCCGTGTTCGACCTATAGAAGACCACTATTTTAATATTCAACATGCGTTCAAACAGCGTGATATCATTAAGGGCCACCTTGTGTTGATCCGTGTACCCTACAGCCTTCTGCAACGATGACGCTACAGATTCTAGCTCTGTGTGCGGTTTCTGAGGGTTTAGAAAGTGTGCTAAGCAGATTGCAAAGCAAAGATTGGATGAGATGTTCATAGGGATGAAAAGATGAAGCCTGTTTTTACGGATCACTTCATCATGGGCTAGATCACGTATTTTTCGACGTGCACCACCATTTTTACTTCTTGCTATAGACACTCTTAAATTTAAACTCTCATCAAACTGCACATCAGAGTTGCTCTGCATAATCTTTTCAAGCTGATCAGTAAAGAGATCAACACTGTAATCATCACCCTGTGACAAAAGTGTATTAACATCCGATGTCAGGCTAGCACCTCTCAAGGTAATGTTAATTAAACTTCCATCTCCGCCTAACAATCTGGAAAATGCCACTATTTCAGAAAGCGTGTCATGTAAAAATACTGTGTAGTCTGCTAGATTTGTAGAAGATATTTCCCTGAGGTTTATAATCCTATGGATTTCCAAACCATTGAACCGTGCACGAGATATTACAGAGTATCCGGCCACATCGCCACCCTCTCTTACAAGTGATTCTATTTCATCTTGAGTAAGACCCATGTTTGGATCGGTAAGGTCAAGCGTACGGTGTGGCTGGTTACCTAATCCCTCCCCAATCTGCTGAGAATTTACAAATTGTTCGAGATCAAAATCAAAATCAAAAATTGACTCTAGAGGTGGTTCTGCTACCTCTCCAGTGTGTTGAGAATTTACAAATTGATCAAAATCAAAAATTGGCTCTGGAGGTGCTTCTGCTACCTCTCCAGTGTGTTGAGAATTTACAAATTGATCAAAATCAAAAATCGGCTCTGGAGGTGCTTCTGCTACCTCTCCAGTGTGTTGAGAATTTACAAATTGTTCAGAATCAAAAATTGGTTCTGGAGGAGGTTCTGCCCTTGATCGTACAGCGTTTATTAATTTTGACAATCTAGCGGATTTGTGTTTTTTCATTTCTTCAACAGTCTGAATGAGATGGAGTAATTTTTCTGTAGTGCTTTGCTGATCATTATGATTACCCCTACTACATCTTAACGGAGGACTAAGATCATCATCATATGACTCCCGACAACGTTTTGCAGCCATTGTAGTCTTAATTTATCTTCAAATATTCACACCATACAACTGTGAGCAAAAAGAATAAAATATGTCTAAAAGATGTCTAAAATAACACATACATAGTACGAAAAAGAAAATAGGACTCACCAACGTTATTTAAAAAACCCCAGTAGTTCATTTAACAGCGTAACAGTCATTTCCTGATCACACGCTGTTCTTTCATGTCCACTATCATGACGTTTTTGCATCGCAATTATTTGTTTAAGGACGATCCCATGTTTCTGCAGCGTTGTTGTCACAGTCTGATTAAAATGTGCTTGCTCCTTCTGGGCCTTCTGATGATCCTCTATTATTCTTTTCTGGTTCTTCACAACCGTATTCAAAGAGTTCAGAATCTCCTTGTTTACGTTGTTCTGCAGCTGGTTCTTGTATTCCTCTTGGTTTGAAGGGAGATTATCAGCGTCGACGTCCGAATTTACAGCAATTTCGCTTATCTCAGGTGGTTGGTTTGATTCTGGCTCTTGTTCCACACTAGATACGTGGTTCATATCACATTTGTCCCATGCTTGAACAAAATTCTCATTCCAGATCGCAGGTTCTTCTGACGGGTTTAAAAAATAATATAATCATTATTATTGTAATAATAATATAATAATAATAATAATAATAAAGAGAATAATTTCGTTTGATTCCTCTATACTTACCACCTGATTGTCTCTGTCGTTTTCGCTCAGGTGGGCCTGGTATGACCCAGAGCTCGCGGCGGATTGTTTTCTCTTGTGCACGTGGTTGAACCTTCACAGTTGTGGGCACGTCCTGACCCACCCTCCGAGGTGTGGATAGTGGCTCTTGCGTTTTAAAAGCTACACCAATGCTACCATCAGGAAATACTTGTGGCGGTGGTATACCCTCGCCAAAACAACCTGTGTGAATAACAAAGAAAAAATGTGAATGAGTTTCACATTTAAAAATGTGAATTTATTTATTTTATTTTTTTTAAAACGAGTACGGTGTGGATATATTATAAATAATACTTATTACAGAACATACCGCTTGGACCGGGAATAGCAGAGGCTGTGTCACGGGGATCAACAACTGTAACGACGGATAACGGTTAACAAGTTGACTTAAACACGCTATATATATATATATATATATATATATATATATATATATATATATATATATAATTCTGATTAATACATACCCGGCTGCTGCGGAATAGTGTATCTCTGTACTGCACCATGAACCTCCGCAGTCACAGCGAGCTGCCCCGCCGGTGGATCCTGTCCAGTAGGAGGTGTAACGGCTGGGAAGCGGTTAACTATCTGCCTTAAACACGCTAGTACAAACACAAATAATTATTCAGCATCTTTTTTTTTTTTTTTCTCACAATGCAATAAAAAAAATCAAGATGTTGATTTAAAACTCACCGAGCGATCCTTTGTTTTCAGTGCGGATCTCTCGCGCTTCAGATGCAGTGGTGTCACTGATCTGACGAGTCTGCGCTGTTATAATAATAATAATAATAATAATGAAAAAGAAAAACGCTTTAACACAATGCATTGTACATACTTAAACAATCTAGCACAAGTAGAGTTCTTATTTTAGGTTTTACGTCATTGTATTAATAACTGAAACTTTAAGTGGAAAAGCTACCGAGCGTTTGCGCGTTGTCAGGCCTCGTCCCTCTCGGCTCACCTCCGGCGTCAGGCTGTGGAGGCCGTGCTGCGGGGAGGAGCAAAAAGAAAGAAACGATCATAAACACACAAACATTATACACATTTTTCATATAATTTAAAAATAATATAAATAAGATACAATAGATGAATCATCGGGATCTTATACATTGATCGCATCTAAACAATTTTGAGATTTAAAAACAAAACAAAACAAAACAAAAAAATGTTTAAAATAACTTACCGTTAGGAGAGCCAGACATTTTAAAAATGTTGTCCTGAGTTTGAAGAAGGAAAAATGTTTTTTTTTTTTTTTTTGAAGAAGAAGCAATAAAGTAAAAACGTAAACTCAAACACGTAGGTTGCGTTAAGAGGTTTCCGTATACTGTGAGCTATGAGAACTTTCCCGCAATGTTTGTACGATCTTGCGAAAAAGGGGAATGCGTTATATGTAGCCACACCTACCTCGAGGAAACACAATGGGGGTGAAACATAAAATTCTAACGAGTACTATTTTAGTTGAAATCGATGTAAAATATTATTTTCATATAAAAAGAGATTGTTTTACCTATTTTAAAACATTCTCTTTTTTCCATGTTTTTAGAAAAAAAGGAAACGATTTAAAAAGTTGTTTTAAAATTAATGAGATTTTCAAACTCTGAGGAACTCTATGATTCTTAGTTAACTCCTTTTATACAACAACAACAAAAACGGTATAAACACATATTGTATATAGTATTTCTTAACATTTATGAGTGTTCTGATTCATTTGATTCATTTTCAGATAACAAACATTATTTATTTCTGAAGTAGATAGTCTGGTGTCTTTTCTAGATTGGTTTGGTTAGTTGTTGATCTTAATAATGTTTTATGTTTTGTTTTAACAAAACCCTAATAATTAGACAATACTGATCTTCTCTAAGATGTTAGCACGTAGAATTTTTTTATTGATCATGTCTTTTACATCTTTTACTTTTTTCCTTTTCCACACATTGATAAACCAGACATCCACACAATCTATTTAGCACAGGGTGTAGATGGTTTGATAGACAGACTGCTGGTGTCTAGACATTGGTCTTGCTAAGGCATCAACCTAAAGCACAAAGATGAAAGCCATTTCAGACATTCTCATTGCACGCAGGGGGTAGATGTAAACGAAACCCTATAGAGTGGAATCTAAACATTAGCATATATCCTAGCGATCAAAGAACAAACTGATCCTCCTGAGGTGACAATACACATACATTTACTCAGCCATTTTTCCAAAATCAAGATGAAACCAAAAACCCCAGCCTGTTACCAAAAGATCTGGAAGAAGCAACGCCATAAAACACCAGGGAAGCGGATGAGATAAAACATCATAAAACCACTCATAAACCCAAATAAAGTCAAATCTAACATCTGTTTTGATCTTTTGATTTACACAAAAGGTCAAATCTAAGATCTGTTTTGATCTTTTGATTTACACAAACACTGTCATGTCACTCAGAGCTGAGAGGACCCTGGTGACGTGACAGTCAGAGTGACAGAGAGGTCATAGACACATAAATTCACTCATAAATCTAATCATGTACACACTAGACATATGTCTACCTGTCCATCTACGATGACAGAGTCCAAAATATACTCATAAATCAGATCATAAATCAGATCATAAATCATAAAAACCTACGTTACGTGTATGATAGAACTACTTGTGCGTCTTCATTCCATGATGTTGGAAAGGTCAAGCGTGACATAGGTGAAAGTGCACTCAGTGTTTACAAAGCCAACATGCAAAAAAAACCTCCAATGTCCTTCAGCAAAAAGGTAAAGCAATGATGTCGGATGAATTAAAGTTAGAGGAGAAAATGTGATGGAGTTTTTAACCAAACTACAAAAACTTTTTTTTTTCTCTCAATATGTGTTCTTGTCTGTTTTTTTTTTTTTTTTTTTTTTACATCTTTTATATTGAGTCACTCAAATTCTGCATTTTACAGTAGCCAGGAGGTGAACACAAAGAAAAGGAGATACAAAATTACAATGAAGGGGGGGGGGGGGGGGGGGGGGGTAATAATAATAATAATAATAATAATAATAATAAAATAAAAAATAAAGAAAATTACATAAAAACATGAATTAATACATTTAACAGCTTTCTTGTTTGTCAGATTGTAAAAAGATTTTAGTTATTGTTTAACTTCTGATTTCAAAATGAGACAATAGTTTATAATCACCATACTTGCATTTATGTATACTAAACTTTGCCAGCAAAAATAACAGCTTAATCAAATAATATTCCTTATGGACTGACATGTTGTAAGTGAAAAAAACAAACAGAACATTTTCAAAACACAGTTAAAAGCTGGGCATGATATGATCTCTAACAAATGAGCAGAAATCTGACCAAAAATTGACAACTCCAAAATAAATGAAAAATCTTTCTGTGTGTAGACCACAAAGTGTACATGGTGTATCAATATCACAGTTAAATCTGTTTGCAAGGAAATAGTTACAGGGATAGTATTTATGAATGAGTTTGAAAGAAATTTCTTTTACTTTATTTGTGACTAAATATTTATGAGGTAGTTTCCAGATTTTATATGACCAGGTTCGATTTTAAGTTAAAACTTGGGAATGGAAAAGATAAATGCATCAGCTGCACATAATTGCTTCCTCACCGGCCGCCATCTTGCACTGCCTCACTACAAAAACTAATCACGTGTGACCTTTCTAACAGGATTACGTAATGTGTGGAGAAGTGCATGCGCATCGCTGAACTAGAGGAAACTGAGCATTTCTGGTTAAAAGTGATTAAAACGTGTATAAACATATTTTTTAAGAAAGTGACAAATCGTTTTGTTAGATAAGACCCTTATTCTTCGGCTGGGATCGCTTAAAGCCCTTTGAAGCTTCACTGAAACTGCGTTTTTAACCTTCAATCTGCTGACCACCACTTAAGTCCACTATATGGAGATGAATCCTGGAATGCTTTCCTCAAACAACGTAATTTCTTTGCGACTGAAGAAAGAAGGAAATGAACATCTTGGATGAATTAAAATTATAAATTACAAGAGTGTATGTTTGCAAATTAGTTGTGTATTATGATGTTGTATTTATGTTACATCCTGGGAGCAGCTGGAAACAGGTAATCTATAGTTTTTCACTGTACTGCACCTCGACGGTACAATGGTGCTCATGTGACTCACTGCTGAGATGACCATATGCAATACTCTTTCATCAGGTAAATTTTCATATGGAAATTTCTAAACCAAATCATATCAGAAACTAATTACATAATTTCCCCATACTTTCAGCTATTTGTGTCAATGCCATGTAAGATATATGTTGCAATAATATAATAAGTACCCAGTATGTAGTGTAAAAATATACTGCATCATATTTTTTGTGTTATTACAATAAGGCAACTTGTTCTAAATCATACTGTTGTTGCCTAACAAAGTAGGTCATGCATAACAAGTAATAACAAGTTACAGCATATGAAATGCTAACAGTATAAATACTTTTAATTTTCCAAGTCATTACCCCCTTATCCCCCAACGTTGCACATTGTTTCTGTTTTCCTACATGTACGTTCAGCTGTAAGTTATGCTTACGCAGAATATTTCAGTCTGTGTGTCATACATACCACGTAATTTCAGAATAGGTGCCCTTTAGTTCTGAAATACTTACAGTATAAATGCTTTTTAATTTTGCAGGTTATTACCCCCTTATTCCCCAAACGTTGCATATTGTTCCCTTATACCTATAAGTAGGTACTGTGGAGGTACTCTGTAGTTACAAATAGGTACGCTGTAAATTCAGTTTAATTACGCGGGTACCGTGCAGGCTCTAATCTAAAGCGTTAATTTATTTGATTTTATATACATACATGTCTATGCATGTATATATCTTGTATTTTGTTCGGAAGTTTTATACTTTCCTCTCCCTGGCAATTGTTTTGTTTGTTGTAATTTGAATAAAATTTGAAATTTGTAATTTGAATAATTTGAATAATAATAAAAAAAAGAATTAAAAACCCTCTGTAGAAAAGTTCTTCTAGGTGAGTAGCTTAACAATAACACAGACTTATTGTGCAGTGCAATATGGTTTATTTATGGAAAACATAAGGTTGTGTGACAAAACTGACACACCACCACCAACAACAATATAACAATAATATAATAATGTAAACCACTATCGAAATTCATTTATTAAACTTGACACATTAGGTGTTATACAGAGTTTCTCAAAAGAGAAATTATAAAACCTCTGAAAATACATTCTATGCTTTAGCATTCTACGTACGTATTTAACAGACAACGTGAAATATACCTTATGTTGATGGAAAGTAGGAAATAACATGATTAACTGGCGCTCCAGATAATAAACCACACATTTTCCGCTGCACTTGAAATCATTAT